>JAGFMF010011381.1:10492355-10513879 GCA_019455555.1 Galemys pyrenaicus
TGCCTGTTCTGCTCCCCGCTCTCTGTGGTGAATCCTCTCGCCCCCCCCCCACCTCTGGTCTGTGCCCCAGTGCTTGTATGCATAAATAAATAAATCTTTTAAAAAAAAAAAGAAAACAGATTTTAAGTGCGAGATACAGGTCCAGTGTTCTAGAACTTTAATATTAGGTAATATTAATTAAAAATACATGAGACCAATTTTCAACAGCTAAGAAACAAATCACCTGTATTTATTTGCCTGTGGTCTTCATTCATAGGCAGCTGGCCACTAAAATTCTCT
Organism: Galemys pyrenaicus; assembly: GCA_019455555.1. Taxonomy (NCBI): domain Eukaryota; kingdom Metazoa; phylum Chordata; class Mammalia; order Eulipotyphla; family Talpidae; genus Galemys; species Galemys pyrenaicus. The sequence goes on from JAGFMF010011381.1 coordinate 10,492,635, forward strand.
TTGAAAGTGACTCAAAATTCATTTTCTTAAGTGGCCTAGCTTAGGAAAGAAACAATGATCAGATGAGCTTTTGATTTTACTTCTACATAAATAAAATTTTACCTTCTCAACATGTCACTATACCATATAATCAGCAAGAAACAGTAATCCCAGAAAGAGCACAAGGGACTGAGGTGATGGTGCACTGGTGAAATGGTGGTGGGAAATCCATGGGGACCACAATTGATGTCAACTATATATAAATAAAGAAAAAAAAAAAAAGAAAAGAAACTGTAATCCTTAGCTAGACAGACAAGTTGTCACACACCTAGTTTTACCTATGACTCCATCAAATTTACCCAGATGCAACTAGACAATCCCTGTTGATATCAGCAGAGATTTTCACCTCCTTTTTATTTATCAAAAAATGGAAAAAAGACCGGATAAGGTACAGTTAACTAATGTGTGGTACACCCATACAATGGACCACCCAGTAACTTCTAGAAAAGAATGAGATAGACTTTTGTGAACTTATATGTAAACTGTTCAAGCTACACTGCTCAGTGAAGAAAGATCTTTTCCAAACATTGTCAATAGTGATTTTGTTTTTATATACATGCATCACTGCATCTAGAAAACAAGTGAGAGGGAAATGTACTAAACTATTTAAAGTGGTTACTCAAGGACAGGAGTGGGCACTAACAGAGGACTTTCACTTTTGGCATGATTTCATTAATTTTTGAGTTTTGTATCACTTTGTATTATTTTTTTACTCAAAAAGGTGAAAACCTTTTCAGAATTTCAAGCCTTTCATTTTTCTAAGGTACAAACTCTGACGTAAGACTAGAGAAGAGGAAATAGGGAAGATCATTGTGACATAGTTCATCATCCACACAATTGCTGAACATAAAATTATGTTCTTCTTGCGACAAACCTAAACATTGGCATTCCAGGACTGTTTTATGGACAGCAATGAGAACTACCCTGGCATCTCTGGGTGGGAAAAGAGCATAGTCACAGACCTTTAATCTTTAAACCTGTAACGTCAGTTATATTTTAATCCTGGATTCTTAGGGCAAAGGCCTGTTGCTTCGTGAGCCTAACTGTGTAAGAATTACTGCCAAGACAGATAACACAGAAGAATCAAGATCAGCGTAAGCAGCAGAGAGCTGCCTAGAGCAAACTGGTACCCTCAGGAAGGAGGGCGGATTCAGTAGAATCAAACATCTCAGTGGGAGTGCCTGAGAGTCAAATTCAACTGATTGCACCGGGTCATCTGTCCCTCAGCACAGGCCCAAGCATGCTGAGCATCTCCTGTTCATTTCCTATCTCGAAGCTCCCATCCTTCAGGTGGAATACACAGAAGCAAATCACCTTATCACCAAGAGGTGGTAATACATGTGAAGGCAGCTCGTTACTTCTAAGAAACACTGTGCATATGCATATTTGTACTTTTATAGTATGTATAGACACACGTTAAAGTCCCTTCTTTTTTTCTCACCTAAAGATTTATTTAAAATGAACTGCTTATGTTTACATATTTATATCAACACATAAACTCTTCTTTAATGTCTAGGGATGAGTACCAAATCAAATGTGTTCATTTTCTAAACAGGTACAATCTTAGGAGACTGAGAAGCAAATAAAACTAAACATTAAGAATTCTTGGGCCTCCCTGGTGGCGCAGTGGGTTAAGCAACGCACTATGAAGCAAACCTCAGCCACTGCAGCACGAGTTCCATCGCCACCTCCGGCCAGGGAGGGGACCCACATGGCGCGGCAGACCTCTCCTGCTGTGCCCACTGCTCCCCTCAGCACTGTACTTCTGTTGATCTGCCTGTTCTGCTCCCCGCTCTGTCTATGGTGAATCCTCTCACCCCCCACACCTCTGGCCTGTACCTCAGTGCTTGTATGCATAAATAAATTAATCTTTAAAAAAAAAAAGAATTCTTATGGGAAGACCTGAAATCAAAAAATATATCGAAGAAAAAGTAGGCAAAACCCTACATGACATACACCTCAATAACATCTGTAGAGACAGAGTACCCAAGGAAAAGATAGTGAAGGAAAAGATAAACATCTGGGATTACATCAAACGTAAAAGCTTCTGTACAGAAAAAGACACACTAGCCAAAACAAAGCGACAGCCCACTGACTGGGAGAAAATCTTTGCACACAACACTAATGACAAGGGACTTATCACAAAGAGTTAACAAAAACGAAGTAAACAATTCCAGTCAAAAAGTGGGCAAAAGAGCTAAAAAGGCAATTCTCCAAAGAGGAAATGCGAATGGCCAACAGGTATATGAAAAAATGCTCAACTTCTCTTGTCATCAGAGAAATGCAAAACAAAACCATTATGAGATACCACTTCACACCAGTGAAAATGGCACATATCAAAAAAATTAGCAACAACAAATGTTGGCGAGGATGTGGAGAAAAAGGAACTCTCTTACACTGCTGGTGGGAATGCAAGCTGGTCCAGCCATTATGAAAAGCAGTGTGGCAGTTCCTCAAACTACTAAGAATGGAACTTCCATATGATCCAGTAATCCCACTCCTAGGAATATACCCAAAAGACACAAATACACTGATTCAAAAGAATACCTGCACCCCTATGTTTATAGCAGCGCTCTTTACAATAGGTAAGACCTGGAAACAACCTAAATGCCCCAAAACAGATGAGTGGATCAGGAAGATGTGGTACATATATTATGATGGAATACTATTCGGCATTCAAAAAGGATAAACTAGAGTCATTCATAGAAAGATGGATGGAGCTGGAAGGGATTATGCTCAGCGAAGTAAGTCAGAAAGCAAAAGAAAACTACCAGATGATTTCCCCCCTAGGAGGAATATAAGGGAACAAAATAAGTGATCAAGGAAAAGAATAACAACAACAACAATAATAATAAAAACAGAACAACAAAAAAAGACAAGGACAAGGACAAATTGGGGACACTAGGTGGGGAGGGCGTGGGAGTGGGTTGAGGGAAGAAAAAAGCACAAGGGACTGGGGTGATGGTGCACTGGTGAAATGGTGGTGGGAAATCCATGGGGACTACAATTGATGTCAAATATATATAAAGAAGAAGAAAAACGAATTCTTATGGGGCCTCTCTGGTGGTGCAAGGGGTTAAGTTGCAGTACTATGAAGTATCTGCAGTCACTACAGCACGAGTTCAATCCCCTGTCAGGGAGGGGACCCACACGGCGCAGCAGACCTCTCCTGCCTCACCCGCTGCTCCTCTCAGCAGTGTGTTTCAGTCTGCCTGTTCTGCTCCCCACTCTGTCTCTGGTGACTCCTCTCACCTCCTGCACCTCTGGCCTGTACCCCAATTCTTGTATGCATAAATAAATAAATCTTTAAAAAAAGAATTCTTACATTAGGTAGAAAGCTGGACAAGTGCACTCTAAAACTCATTTCAAGGCTAAGGGTCTCTCAATTCTGAGATCTTTTGCCTGGAACAGGTGAGGTTAAAGAAAATTTCTGTTGCGTATAGATCCATGGCAAGATATGGAATGCTCTCAAAATTAAAACAAATCAAACTTGTAAACTTGTACAGTTAGTTCTGACACAGTGCCCAAAAGTTGGTAAAAGACTTGAAGCAAAATAAATACACTTATTCTAGATAACAATGACTGTCACTCGCTTTCAAAGTAGCACTCTATAAAACACTTTCTCTTTTCTGAACAGTATCTATACAATTTCATGGTTCCTATCCAATTTTCCTTTGCTCTTCATACATGTCTGCAGCAAGGTCTTGCCCACAGTCAACAAAAGCTCTCTGTCCATTCCCAGAAGATTTTTAATGATATGCCACAAAAATCTAGTGGAATCCATTCTGAGGCGACCGATGTTTTCTGGGCTTGGGGTAAAGAAGGGGCTGTCATATTTCCAGGGTTGTGACAACAAAGGTCAGCTCACATGCTCTTTGTTGCTGACGCTAAGGTCACACTTGCACGTTTCTGCTAACTGCTGACCTCTGTACCTGCGCCTGTTTTTCTAGCCACATTTCTTGACTTGTAGTTTCTCATTCAGAACAAATCATTTCACCCTAGACAAGTGAAACAGCTGCTTAGCTCATGATTAAGGCCCAAAATGACCCTTAGAGTTTTGTCATTTCTATTACAGAAATTCCATTCCATGTGGCAGGGAAAGACACAAACCATAATGACCTGAAGTGCTGGTTCCTGGCCTTGTGTTTCAAAGAAGGGGACATTAGGGCCTCCCTGGTGGCGCAGTGGGTTGAGCGCTGCACTGTGAAGCAGCCGCGGTATAGCAGCGGCAGTTGGATCCCCAGCCAGGGAGGGGACACACATGGCACAGCAGACCTCTCCTGCCTCGCCCGCTGCTCCCCTCAGCAGTGTATTTCAGTCGATCTGCCTGTTCTGCTCCCCACTCTTGTCTCTGGTGAATCCTCTCACCTCCCATGACTCTGGCCTGTGCCCCAGCTCTTGTATGCATAAATAGATTTTTTAAAAAAGGAAGGGGACATCATACCCCCCGTTAACTACGGTGGATGGATATGACTCTGGAGGGGGTGACTCTCTCACCCCCATAGCCAGCTATTGCTCACACATATCCAATTTAACTCCAAGAGGACGGTCTTCAGTTCATCAAGCTCATCATGTTTCTTATCATCACGTGCTTCCCAGAAGGGTCTCTCACCCAAGTGGAGATACTCAACTCATTGTCTTCCAGACTAGAAATGTGGGAGAGTTGGTTTCTACACCCCTCCTTCCCTCTGTCCAAACTCAGAAATACAATTCTTTTTTCTCTATTTTTTCCAAACTTGTTCCTTTCTCTCCCTCCCTGACACCTCTCTCCTGGGTCACTTTAATAGGGTTGCAACTGCATGAGTTGTCTGCAACTGCATGAGTATGTATGGCTGAAATACTGAAGTTCACATGTTGTAGCTATTTCCCTGAGCCCTCTAGCCTTGGGTCTCTGCAGGGTCCAGCAATAGGAGGGTGGCATCTCAGCTCACAAGGCTCCAGCTCTCTGGGTTTTCTCTCTTCTGAAGGCTTATGCCCTGTAGCTAAATAATTTTTGCTATCACCTACCTTCAAAAGACCTCTGGTTTCCACATGCTTCTCCTAGTCTACCTTCCATGTACCATCAAGAAATTTTTTTTTAAAGATTTATTTATTTATGCATACAAGCACTGGGGTACAGGTCAGAGGTGTGTGTGTGGTGGGGTGAGACGATTCACCACAGAGAGCGGGGAGCAGAACAAGCAGATCAACAGAAGTACACTGCTGAGGGGAGCAGCGGGCACAGCAGGAGAGGTCTGCCGCGCCATGTGGATCCCCTCCCTGGCCAGCAGCAGGGATCGAACTCGTGCTGCAGTGGCTGAAGTTTGCTTCATAGTGCATTGCTTAACCCACTGCGCCACCAGGGAGGCCCATCAAGAAATGTTTTTACAATAAAAATAGGACCACCTCAATCCCTAATTTAAAATCTTCTAAGGCCTTCCTGGTGGCGCAAGGGGTTGAGTGCCACACTGTAGGGCTTCCGCAGCCACTGACGCAAGAGTAATTCCTGGCCAGGGAGGGGACCCACATGGCACAGCAGACCTCTCCTGACTCGCCCGCTGCTCCCCTCAGCAGTGGGTTTCAGTCGATCTGCCTGTTCTGTTCCCCACTCTGTCTCTGGTGAATCCTCTCACCCCCTGTGCCTCTGGCCTGTACCCCAACTCTTGTGTGCATAAAGTAAAAATCTTTTTAAAAAAAGAATCCAAGAGAAAGCATTCCAATACATTAAAAAAATAAAATAAAACCTCTTAATGGTCCTTCGTTGGTCCTCCAGGGTAGAGTCTAGATTCTTCAGTGTGGTCATGTGCATCTCTAAGGCTCCCCCATTCACCATGAACTTGCAAATTTCCCAAGATGAAGAAGACCACAATTCTTAGTAACAAGGCAGAACAAGTGAAAACACCCAGTCTACTCTCAGGCGTTGCTGATGAGCAGAGGCTGTTTCATTTTCCCTTCACTCTGGCTTCTCCTCACTTACCTGAGCTGCAATTCAACTTCCAATGTTCTAACTTATGAACAGCCAGGTCAGAAGCAGGGCTTTTCCCTCGAGCAATGGATTTTTTTTTTTTTCATGGACAATTTAATACTCCTCCCTCCCCCAACACACAGAGAAAATGAACTTCGTTGTGGAAAACCAAAACTCTCAAGAACTAATAAATGGATAGGTAACTCAAAGGAGGCACTTCTGACAATAGCTCTTTAAAGCATATTTCATTCAGGTTGTTTGAAGATAAAACGAAGGCGCCCAAACTGTTGGCGGAAACCCAATTCACTTGTGCCCGTCCCTGATTTATGAACCTGTGGGACACAGGGGAACGCTCTTTCTCTCACCCCCACCCACTTCCCCTTTGTTTCAAAATGTCACACAACTACCCAGAGTTAAAGTTCACCTTTGCTCCCTGGAAAGGCTGACTGCTTGGGTCATCAATCTTGGCCCTGAACGAAGTTCCTAGCTGCTACCCACTGTGGAAATGATTGGCCTGGTGCATCCTAGGGAATGAATTTCTAGGGCTGTGGCGCCAGAAAAATCAAACCCAGAGTGAGTGAGTGTGTCTGGGGGAATGCAGTTTTTATTCAATAGCTCCTTCTCTGGCACTGCTCGGGAGAAACGACGTAATGACTCAGGAGTCCAGTGACAGAGCACTGGAGAGGGGGCAGAAGGCTGCTCCAGGGGGGTGGCTGCTCCCCAAGGACTGCTCTGACAGTTGGGGTCACCCCAGCAGGGGGTACACAGAGGCAGCCTGGCTGGAATGAGTTCCCAGCATCGCAGATTCCTATGTGGACTCTCGTTCTCCTCATGGCAGTAAACACACTCTGAATATGATATTGGTAAAGAATGGCAAGTTTTGAGAGCCACCTGCATCTTTCAAGAGGGACGTAGGTGGCACACAAGGCCTGTGGCAAGTCCCCAGAATATTTATAACCTATCTGCCATGCGCCTGAAACCTCACACACACCACTTAGTTTAATACCTCAATGGTCCTGTTGCTCCCACTTGGGTGGTCAGATAAAATTCTCGTCATCAGTTAAATTTAACCGAGATATATTGTAGCAGCAGTATGTTCCACACAACATTTGGGACCTACTTATACTAATTTTTTTTTTTTGGTCTGTTTATCTGCATTCACACTGAACTAGGCTCTCTATTTATTGGCTAAATGGTAACCCTATCCCAGGAGACTTCTGGCACGGTTGGAAGACATTTTTGATTTTCAGTGTCATGAGCTTGGGGGAGAAGGTTGCTACTGACATCTAGTGGTCAGCGGCCAGAAGTGCTGCTACATATCACAAGGCTTTCAGCAACACCCCCCACACCCCAGCAAATCATCCAGAACAAACATCTCAGCCCCCCGGGTTGAGAAGTCCTGCTCTAAGCTAGTTTGTGCCTAAGTCACAGATAAGGCATTCTGCTCGAAGTTAACAGCGCTGAGGTTTGAGGATACTCTGAAGTCTTGTTTTCAGAGATTTGGAAACAGACTTTCAGAAGACCTTAGATTACTTCATGCATGAATACATTTGTTTTTATGATAGTTTCTGTTTTAAAGTTTTAAGCTTTTTTGATGTTTTTGGCTGTAAACCTGATTTTAGGGACTGTCATCTGTTACCTTATTTGTGTTTAGAGACACCCTAACAAGTAAAAGTGGCGTACAATAAGAGCAAAGAAATGCTTTTCTCTTGGGATTTTAGCTGTGTATAGCATTCTCCAGCAAATGCTCTCCTCTGATAACACCTCCAGCTTGCAAATGGTTATTATCACAAAAAGGGTAATAACCATCTCTTTCCTAAAGCATTTGTATTCTTGTTTCATAAGAACGGAGGAGGTTTGCTCTTGAAATTCCTTACTAATCCTCAGGAATGGGGAAATGGCATCTTTAGAAAAAGCACCTGGTTTCAACTACAAGTCTCTACAAGGTTACTACAATAAAGTTCGGCCTGGCCAGTGAAGGGCCCACACTGGGCTCCTTAAGATCTGCCCTTAGACTCCCAGGAAGCAGGAGTCTCTCCACTCCTGCCTCTTGGACCTCCCCATCCAATCCAGCACTGCACCCCATGGAGCCACCGTCACCAAAGTCCACCACCTCTCTCAGCACTCCTGCCCATCACCTCCGACTCACTTCTTCCAGCAAGATCTGGCCTCCAATCCCCTTGCTAGTTAAACAACATCAGCAATAAAACGTTTTCCTGTGACCTTAACATTTCCTCCCTCACCCCCCTCCTTCCCCAAAATTTCTCCATAGTTTCCCCTTCCTGTGCACCTCTGAACACAGCTGCCCAGAGTACAAGGCCCTTTGCAACACGGCCCCAGCCTGCTTCTCCACATTATCTCCAACCACATGGCCTGCGTTCCGGCTCAGCAACACCTTCCACCCGCACTTTGTGTGCAATGGAATATCACACTTGTTTCTTCCCTGGGTCCCCCTCGACCCAGGGGGTGGCTTTTCTCCTAGCTGGGGAAGTCCTCAGGGACTCCAGCTGTCCTGGAGCACACAACGATCCACCTCGGATATGCTCAGATAATACACCCAGCTGGACTCCATGGGACACCAGGACAACGCAGTCTACAGATAAAAAAATCAGACTTACTGTTAACATTGTTCAACGTCATCAGTCTTTGGGGAAATCAAAACCACAATGAGATACCATTATACTCCCACTGAAGGCTGGCAAGGATGTGGGGCAAATGGAGCTCTAACATGCTTCCAGTGAGAGAGTAAAATGGTACAACTTTGCAGAACTGGCAGTCTCTTACACAGTTAAACGTGCATCTACCTCATCCAAGAGAAATGAGAACATAAGAGGTGCTGAGGCTTCTCAAAAGACCTGCATAAAAATAAATGCTCAGAAAGCAACCTTAAAAAAATTACCCCTCCCCCATAAAACCTCATGACGAGCTGGAAACAATCCAACTACCCATCAGCAGGAGAATGGAGGCGCACTGTGTAGCAGCACTCTGCCTTACCGCTAAAGAAGGAGCTGCTGGCGGCGCAGCGACCTGGATGAGCTTTGAAGACGTGGTGCTGGCTGAACGAAGCCAGAGGACCCACACCCGGTTTAGATGAAGCTCAAGCACGGCAGAGCCAGTCTTAGGTGATAGACACCGGAACAGGGCTTGCCCTCGCTGGGGATGGACAGACGGAAACTGGGTGTGGGCAACTTTTTGGGAGACGTGGGAATGTACTCTGTGGTGATTTGGGTGGCAGTTACATGAATGATACAGTTGTCGAAATCTACTCAGCTACATAGACCTTAAGATCCTGGCATCTTTTTGAAGGTCAATTATCACCTCAAAAATTTTAAAATTTTAACCTTTTTAAATTTTAAAACTGGTCAGATGATAACAGCAGCAGCAAGCTTGCGTTACCAGCAACGTTCCAAAGCTGGAGACACAGGACTAGAGACTTCATAAACTAATCTGATTTGGAAGCACTCAGAGCATATTGCTGCAGGTTGAACATTCTTTTAATCGGTTGCAAGGATTCATTTGCCTCTGAACAGACAACACTCTTTGCTTTTCACCGCAGAGGTGACCCCAGGTTAGGGAGGACTCAGTTTCCTACTGCACTTCCTTCTACCTTCTTGACCAAGCTTTCCTGGACTAAGGCAACTCCCGAAGGGAGAATTCCTGACCAGCACCGTGCCGCCTAGACTGGTCTTCAGCAGCCATCTCTGACTCAAGTAGACTCCCTCCTGCTTAACCACAGCACAGTTCACAAAAGGGTTAGGCGGTAGAGTTACTATTTAAGGGTTCAAGCTGAAGAACAGGTCGTTCTGGCTGCTGTGATCTCAGCGCCTATTTCACCACACATGCACACCACACATGCACACACACATGCACACACATGCACACACACACGAGCTGTGTATTCAATGTGTATTCAAAGACTAGTCAGCCCCAGAAGAAGCAACAATTATGATATTAATAAGATTGCATGCTAGTAAGATTAATAAAGAAGCAGGAAAGTCCGGTGCTTCCTGTTTAACTCGGTGGCTCTTAAAGCTCAGTGGCCACCAGGAAGCTTGCACAGGTCTCTGGACGCTGGACACCTCGAGCCGGTGTGCCATGCGTTCTGACTGCAGTCTGAATAACAAAATGGAGGTGGGCATAAGAAGAAGACAAGATTTGAAGTCTAGAGGGCATTTTCATTTGCAGGAGGTCAGGAAAAGAAGTTCAAGTACCATTTTAGAAGATTTCAGGTCTAGTAACAGGAAGAACTTGTTGGTCAGGTCTGTTTTATGAAATGTCTTTGCCTTCTGAGAGCAAAGGGAACATGAAATAGCTGGTATTTGCTAGTTTAATGAAGCTCTCAGAGAGATTATTATAGATTAGTACTAGAGATTATTTATTATAATGACATTTTGAAGACGGAGGCAGATTAAAAATAGATTTGGGAGAGAATATGAATGTCTGTGGAAACCGTTCTCCTTCATTCAGTTTAGACTGCACAAGATGCAAACCAAAGTGAATTTTAAGAAATACCACAGTTTTCCAATAGACTGACTTTCCAAAGGTGACAAACGCAGGAAAAACTCCAGGCAGAAAATTAAAAGGAGCACAAGTCCTAGACCTAAAACGCATGTCTCAGCTTTCCTATCGAGTTCGGAGCAGAGAACTGTAATTAACCCCAGTCAACAGTAGAGGGCACCCTAGGGTCACAAGATGAGGCACTTTTAAAAGTCTCTTCTACCAGAGTGAAGGATCTTTTCTCATTTGCAAATTGCAATGACAGGGATTTCATTCATGTCATTTTAAAACATGCAACACATGCACATATGTGTACTATAAGTATGCACAATAACATTATTAATAAATATGATTATTACAAAGTTTTAAAGGAAGGTTTTATTGTTATTAGGCTTCACTTTGTAAGTAGGATTTCAGAAAAAAACAGACAGTTATATCTTGTTCCAATCTTAAGGCTCCCAAATAAATGGGAAACCAATCCTGTCCCTTTGTCTTAAGCACCCAGATGTTCTTTTAATATTAGGATCTTGGCTCAGTGATCTGAAAAGTAGCTTCACTATTTTAAGGGGCTAGGGTTAAATATTTTTAAAACAAGAGACACTGATACACCCAGACCCTTATTAGTCAGTGGAAGGATTTAAAACTATGCAGAAATTCTGCATACAAGGAGTATGAAGTTTTCCAAGATGGACAAATGCAGAATGAGAAAATGGAAATGCAGAGTCTCCAAAACTGGAAAAGGTATTTTGTTGATAGTGATCTAAAATTATTTTAGGGACTTAAACATTTACACTGAGGGGTTTTGCCAACTTGTTTTATTTAGTAGAATTTTACATTATGCAAAATGGATGCACTTGTTTAGCCTTAATTTAAAAAAAAACATTAAAGACTTTCTTGAGTATTTTAGTTTGCTCGTTTTAAGTTTGTACTTCTGGTTTTGGGGAAAATCACACAGTTAAGTGCTGCCAGAAAGTGTATCACTTTTGAAAAAATTGAGAATGATATAAATTTCACAATCTAAAATTTTAACTTTGTGCAATATTTTTCATGTAATGCATGTGTATTTGAGTAATTGTAAAATAAATAAATTTTTAATATTTTGAAATCTAGTTTAAACTACCTTCTTAACCCAACAACTTACATTTTGTTGTTGCTGCATCCTTTTAAGGATTTGTTTTTAAAGTCTTTTTTTGTCACTCCTTGTAAGGTTCTTTTGTTACTAGTAAATTTTTTTTTGTCTTGGAAAGAAAAGTTTATTTTAAAAAAAAAAGAGTTAAAGAATAAAGACTCCCAGGTAGATGGTACCTGGGATGGGCAGAGAGCTCTGTTATTAGTAAATTTTGCATATAGGATCATAAAAAGCACATCCTAGAATTATAATTGTTAAAAGGTAACTTGTGCATATTCTTGTACAGTGTCAACTGTATGTCTAGTTATTCTATCTATACAGTTCTCCGTCAACAAAGAAGGAACAACAATCAGAATGTCAGCTGTTTTTGCTATTTTTATTGAACTGAAAAGATTAAAAAGTTTATTTGGTTTGTGTTAGGTTCTATCCACTAGAAAATACTAATAAAGTATTAACAAATCTTTTTTGTTGAATTTTTTAAAAAAGAAAAGCCTCATCGCAGAGGAATTATACTTCCAAGTCTGAAGGGAAGCTCAAAGAAATTCAGAATCTGTGCTGATCCTAAAGCTAGGAGCTGCAGGAGCTATTGTGCTCTTTCGTTCTTCCAGGGTTCTCATTTGCTTGCATTCTATGTGGGCACACTTTTTTTTTTTTCTCATTAGTTAATTTATTAAGAAATTCTGATAAAAGCAAGAGATCATCTGTCTTGAGAACTGTAGATAAATGGACTCAACTCTACCCTCCTCCCAACACATACAAACATACACACTATGTGGTCGCTCTTACATTACCTGGCTACGTACCCGCACAAAGACTGGACACAAAGATTGCAAGGGCAGAGCCCTGCCCCTCCAGCCTTGAGGGCCAGAGGCAGGAGCAGCTAAAACACAAAGTAGCCTCAGTCAAGCCCTGGGAATTGGGACTGGAGATGAGAATTCTATAAGGTGGAAATCCTTGCCTACCATGTCATAAAAATAGCCCAGCATATATTCTGTACCTCTGCCCCCTCTGTCAAGTTGTATGGGGAAAAAAGGGAAAGAGTCATAGACCTTAACACTGGCCTTGAATGATATTAAGAGTGATTATTAGCATCATATTGAATAATCATTTTTCATCTTCCCATAGGATGAAATGATAGGGAAAAGCTTGACACCCTGGTATACCTGTCACTGTTTCTATAATAGTAGAGTAAGGAAACAATACCCTGGCACCATCTGATCACATCAAAGAAAAATAATACCAACACATCTGAACAGCTAGATGAATACATATATTTATATAGATAGTTGTATATAGCTATAAAATTAGTCACCATATTAATCCAATAAATGTAGCTGCCCGTATAGGCATAGCATAGCAGAGAACTTCTTGACAGTGAGCATTAAAAATGATAGGTAAACTAAGACCCATTGGAGTGGGAAATGAATGTATAAAAACAAATAAAAATCAACCTTGAGAATCTATCTCCTTTGTCTGGTCTGATGAGGAAGTGGGGAGTACTCGATTCACCTCATCTGCTTCAGATTCTTTTGCTCATTTTCCTCTACCCACACATAATAGTATTTCTGTTTGCCAATTATTATAACATTATGTGATTATGTAGCAAATTCAAGCAGTAGAGAACTTAAAAGAAAATAAATCACCCCAAGTATCATCACTCAGAGATAAACATAATTAACATTTTGGATTGAGTATAATTATTAGTATTTAATTAAGCCATGAGAAGATTTAGTGAGAGGTTTAGGGAAAGTAGGGACTTCATTAATATTTTTGAAATATGAATCATGGCTCACAATGTGTCAGGGGAAACCTGTGTATTTCACACTGAATATCTGGTTATAAAAATATGACCTACGAGGGGCCATTTGAAAATGGGGCCAGAGACTCCACTATAGGAAAAAACCACTTTCTGTCCTATTTATATAGGGCCAGACCTCTGGACTGGACCAAAACACGAACATTTCAAGAAGCTGGCAGAAACAAGGTCTTGTTGAAGAACAGATAAAAGAGAACGTTTACCTATTTTATCTCGCGATGTCTCACCTGACCATTTTCACCTTTTGCCTTCTTCTTCACCTGGTCATTCACTACTTCAGTGCTCCTTATGCCCTCTATAAAGAAACCCTGATTTTAGTCTCTCCTTGGAACATGATTTGGGTTTCTATATAAATCTGGGCCCCTCAAGTACAGTTCTTTAATTCTTTGAAATAAATGCACTTTGCCTTTTTAATGGCCTCCTGAATTTTTAGGCTAACAGGACATATCTATATCGGATATTCCCTTATATAGCTGGAAATATCCATAGCAATACAGCAAGGCATGAGGGTTGAAAGAGTGAGGTGAAGAGGGAGACGCATCTTGAAGCTAAACATGGAGGTTTGTGTGAGGCTTACGTTAAGTCTTCTCAGACGAGCCTGCAACACCTTTCATGCTTTCTAGAAGCATGAAAGGGAATCTGTCAGGTGCTGATAATGCTACTTTGCTGTGCTGGCTGGACTGTAGATACCTCACATGGTTACCTCAAGCTAGGCTGATGAAGAAAGCAGCTCAGACTTTTAAAACAGCCAACGAGACTATTTTGTAGTAGTTTTTATATTGACATAGGAAGAAAGTTACTTTTTCTTCTTAGAATACATGAAAATCTTTGTTGCCAAATTAAATTATGCCTGTAGGTAAAACTTAAAGATCTCAACATGGTGATTAAGGACTCTGATACCAATTCAGTTGGGGGCAGTGTTCTCCCGTACCACCCCCAAGCACTAGGTGGGTCACCTGCAAATAAAGTCTGACACTGCCTGCCTGGAGAGTGTGTCAGATCTTACAAGTCAAGGGCCTAGTCGTATGAGACAGTGTCTCTCCCCATTTCAGGCAGCAATCAAAACTCTGGATTGTTACTTGTGCTTCTATACAGCAACACGTGACTGCAGATTCCAGAGACTTCCTCCTTGGACTTAAATGTTTGTTATAGTGGCTCACAGAACTCAGAAACATTCCACTTAAAGATCTTCCTTAAATTACAATGGGGTTATGTCCTGACAAAGTTATTTAAGTTGAAAATGTCCTAAGTGGGAAATGCATGTAATACACATAACCTACTGGACATTGCAGCTTAGCCTAGTCTGCCTTAAACATGTTCAGAATACTCGCATTCGTTTACAGTTGGACAAAATCATCTAACACAAAGCCTGTTCTATATAAGATGTTAAATAGCTCACCGTAATTTACTGAATACGGTAAGTCTCACTTAATATTGTTGACAGGTTTTTGAAACTGTGACTTTAAGTAAAGCGATATATAATGAAAGAGGGTCTTCAAATAATGTTGAAGGTAGGATTGTTTTTCTCATCAGTGCTATCACAAAACAATGTTGGATGAAACAACAATATTTGAGAAAGTATAAAGTATATAAGGCTTGCTTGTAAATAGAGAGGATTTAACTCAGGAACAGCCAGATGAGAGATGCACAGGGCAAGGCATGTGAGGAATGGGCACAGATTCCACCTTTCTTGAAAGGGACATTCCACTTTCTTAAAAGCACTTATCCAAGATCACCAGCCCAGAAGCTCTGTGACCCTGTCCTTCTGGGTTTTATGGAGGCTTCATTACATAGGGGTATTTGTTTCCAATCACCTTTGGTCCTGGTGACTGAATTTAATCTCCAGACCCTGTCATTTCTCCAGACCCTGCCTTTTGACCAAAGCACAGCTTTTCAGTGAAAATTTAAATGTAAAATTTCAGTATCTTTAGATACCCCAAAATTTGTTTTCAAAGATGAGTCCTGGAAAACTCTGGGAGAAGGGGAGACTGAAGCTGGTAGGTATGGAGGCCAGTTTTCTTGAGGAGAAATGACACTCCAGTGTCAAGATGATGGGGTGACAGCACTGAGAGCCCCAATCACAAGCTGGCTCTACTGGCAGGCTGCCCCACCTCTAAGTGTCTCCTTGTCCTGTTAACATAATAAAAGACACCTTGATCACCTAGGAAATCACAAGGATTTTAGGAGGTCTGTGCCAGGAACAGGTCTAAGACTAAATATAAATTTCTTATTCTAAACACAAGGTCGTAGTGATAACAAATAACTTAGAAACACTCATTTCACAAAGATGAGGTCCTCCTGCAAAGGATAACAAGATTTTCTGGGATTGGGAGATGTAGTGGGGAAAGAAGAAAAGAGTTTCAGAGACTTTCAACTCTGGGGCTGTCTGCTATTCAGTTGAGTTCAGTGAGACAGAGGTGAACAGGGAACCAAACTTTATACTCATCTATTCCAGAAGAATTTTAAGAAACCATTTCTTATTTCTAAGTTGATATTCACATTTTATCTTAGTTTTAAATAAATCTATCGCTAAGGGTAAACTTTCTGACATTATAAATAATGACAACTTTAAATAAAACTGATGTCACTCTTTAAAACAAAGTCAACAGAACCTAAATATCACAGCAATTTGGAACCATCAGCAGCCACTTAATAACCACAGGGACAGACTTTTGATTAGAAGGAAATTTTATAAGATCCCCTTTTCCCCTTGAACCTGAAATTCCATTCCACTTTCCCTAGAGAGTTCTAACCTGATAGAACATTTTTATGTGTGAATCATGCTTTTATGATTTTATTAAGTTATATTTATCTGCAACAAATACATATATCTAAATTTAAAACACTGCCCTTGTGACCACAAGCTTTATAAGTGATAAAAATATATCGATTGAGCTATTATTACAAAACCATTACACAACTGATCAATATAGCAAAGTGTGTGTGCTTATGACAATTTTTAAACTAAAAAATTAAAGTTTTATGTATCTTTTAATAACCTGAAATGGAGGTTTTTATTTTCTCCAATTGGTTCATATAGCCACGGTGAATAGTGCTTATTGCTAAAAATGAGGAGGAAGGTATCATTAATTTTTATTCATATAAGCATGTAAATGTATATGGAGGGAGTTTAATCACAGCCACAGCATTCAATTCTGAGAACCCTGAGTTCTCTTAGTTACCCATCATCAAACATTGTCAATCTTCTACCAGCTATCTTGATCAGATTCTTCTTAAATATTATAAAAAGCAAAGAATTAGAAGAACCCAACTATATAAGGATTTATTCACTCACTGGCATCAGTCACTTTCTCCCTACCTGCAGCAACATTTTTAAAAAAAAAGATTTATTTATGCACACAAGAGCTGGGGTACAGGCCAGCGCTGTGGGAGGCGAGAGGATTCACCAGAGACAGAGTGGGGAGCAGAACAGGCAGGCTGACTGAAACACACTGCCGCGCCACATGGGTCCCCTCCCTGGCCTGTGGCAGGGATCGAACTTGTGCTGCAGTTGCTGCAGTAGCTACAGTGTGCCTCGTAGTGCCTTGTTTAATCCACTGCACCACCAGGGAGGCCCCTCTGCAACAACATTTTGAATGACTCCTTTTCTTAGAACCTAGAGCCACGAGCCAGTGAGATTATGCAAAGGACAAGGGTGTGTTCTCCCTTGGACCAATTAAGGAAAGAGTGCTTGGGGAAGTGGAGCATCTTAAATTGACTGTATTAGGTTTTTAAGAAGCTAACATTATACATACACTCCTTGGCCCACGTTTGCAGGTCTTGGTTTGAAGACCAAAAGGCTCTGCAGTTAGCCTGGTAAAAATTCAAGTGCTACCACCTCACTGAACTTAATTAAGCAAGGTACTCATTCTTTAAAACATTTGTTTTCTCTAAGCATAGCCTCTAATTGTAGTAATAGGTTTTAGGGTTATCTGGAGACTTAAATGAAGTAATGAAGTAAAAATGCTCTGTAAACTGAAAAATTCAGTATCACTGGTATGAACTGTGCTTTTCATTACTGCTTTTGATATCAACAGTCCAAGTTAACAATTAAGATCAGGGATCGAGTATACACAAGTGTCATCAAACTCTGGAATATAAGTAAATATTGAAAAGGAGTGGCTATTTCTAACATTAGACAGCACTACCTAAAGGGTAGTCTCTGAAAGCAGGGAGAGCACAACCTGGGAACGAGTTAGAGATGAAAATTCCTTGGCTCCATTCATGCCCAAGAAATCAGAAATGCTGAGGCAGGACCTAGCAAGCTGGATTTTACTAAGCTCTCTAGGTGACTCTGTTGCATGCCACTCTGAAAATACAACTTTGTTTTTAGGTATGGGGACTCCTACTGGGTTTCCCACAACACTTGATGGCATAAGAGTACAGGAGGAAACATTGAAAGGTCCCCCAAGTTGGGCAGGATGAACTCTGCCCCTGACCTCCAGGGCTAGGGGGTTGCTTGGAAGGGGTGGAGCAGGGCAGGTATTGTGTGTGCCTTTAAAAGGGAGCAGCACAGGGAGGGTCTTTGATCTTCCTCCCAGCACCTGAGGAAGGCAGCCACCCTCCAGCCTTCCAAGCCCCAGGGCCCAGGAATTCCTGACCTGGCAAAAGCAGGTTACCAGCTCCTGTAGCTTCAATTCCACCTTGCACCACTGACAGGTAACTGTACCTTTCCCCTCTATCCTGTTGTTTAGAAATGTTTTGTTGTCTTTTGCTGCACCAAAGGCCTTTTGTTTGCATTTGTGGTGGCAGGATAATTTTTAGGCCCCTGGCCCAGTAACCTGGCTCTTTTCTTCCAGGGCAGCCCATTTAATGCCTCTAGAAGACAAATGGAAAGAGATGGCTCAGAAATACTGGATGCTGTGTCAAAAGGATGCTTATTTAGTACACTATAGGAAGCAAAGACATGCCACCCTCAAATATATCTTTTTGGCAAAGGCTGATTTAACAAGGGAGGGGCTCTAAAGGCTGGGTGGAGGTTGCTTTGACACTTATACATAAACTTGTCTCTGTAAGGGCCTCTTCTGGGAAGACCTAATCTCCTTTCTTTTCACTGGAGAAGGCATAACTTAAATTTGCATTATCTTTATGGTACATTTTCTATAATCTCACTCATTGACCTTTCATTCTGCTCTCCCCTCACGCCCCAGTTCCATCTTAGCTAAGCTATTAAGATGGAATCAGAAGCTGTATGTGTGAGTCACTCTGTCATGCAGGGTATCCCATGCATATGGGAGGTACACAGGTTAATATTAAACTTCTTTTTGATTTTCGTCAATCTTGTTTGATTACATGCCAACCTGGAAGAGCCCAGAGGGGTAAGGATGATTTCCTTTGTGCACCTGAGGTATAAATGAAATCATAATAAGTTAAACTGCCAGCAAATAAGGAAAGATGTCAGCACTAGCCTACAGCACACTGCACTGAAGAAGAGAAACACACTTGCAATCTGAGCATCTCTGATGGGCTCAGTTCAATGGCGCCTTGTCAAAACAAAATCATTCTTTGTCAACAACATGTGTAAGTTAGAAAAAAAACAACGGTAAATAATATTTTTAATACTAGTTAGGTTTGTACTCTTCTTATTCGAGGAAAAGCAGGAGCCAAAACAAAAGGACTTTGCCAAGATCTGGCTGGTATCGCCTGGTATCTGTTCTTTTTTTTTTTTTTTTTAACTAAGGGGCCAATCTCTGAAACATTGGTATACAAAGAAGAATGAAAGTCAGCAAGTATTAAATTTTCACACCTGATTTCTACTTTTCAGAAGAAGCTTTGCTAGAAAGATCACTCTACAAACCAAGTGTTCAGTATAAATTGTTCAAATGAGTAGCAGATGCCACAGGGACCCACCGAGGGTTAACATTAACTTGATTCCATTGAAAAAATCCAATTACAAGGATTGTGGCATCAAATTGAGCTGCTGTATGGTTGACTGAATTGAGACTCTGGAGATTTATATACCCTGTGGTTCTGCAGAATCTTCGATCTGGTCTAGTTCAGTGCTATACCAACCGTACATAAAAGAAGCTGTGAGTCACAGTGACACGCTGGTATGCCCGTCACTGTTTCCATAATAGTAGATAAGGAACCAATACCCTGGCACCATCTGATCACATCAAAGAAAAATAATACCAACACATCTGAACAGCTAGATGAATACATATATTTATATAGATAGTTGTATATAGCTATAAAATTAGTCACCATATTAATCCAATAAATGTAGCTGCCCGTATTGGCATAATTATTCAGTAGCTGCAGATAATATTAAAATGCTGACTAAAATGGCTTCAACTACAATGTTACAATATTTTTCAAAGTCAACATTGAATATTTAATAGTTAATAGAACTGCATCATGCATCTTTCCAATTTACAACCTTTTTGAAAAACAACCTTTGAAATATGAGGAGAATGTGAAATTGATGAATGTTTTGCGTCTGGAATAAGGCATTTCCTGTTTGTGATAAAAATAATAATGGACTCTAGAGTAAACAAAATTTACTATAGCAGCTTCCATCCTAACATTTTCATAAACTCAGAACAGCTGTTAATTGTTTGCTCTGCTCTGAATCATAATATATGATAGAAGCACTTTAGAGATCACTTATATGTGTACATTTTTTTGTGTCCTTTTGAAGAGAGGCTCTCCAAATCCCTTCTCCCTGCCCCTGTATAGATCATCCAGAATTTTATTTTTCTTCAGGTGTTTGAAAGCTGGTTGCTATTTTCTCCGAGTGACCTAGTTGCAGCCACAACATTAACCACACTTTTGCTCCTAATACCTACTCTTTCCTCTAAGCACAGGAACTTTTGGCTAAGACTTCTTATTCAGTTATTCACTTATTTACCAAGCACCTATTATGTGCAGTGGGCTGGAAAGATGGTTATGGGCTGAGTAGGAATCTCCCAAAATTCACAGGCAGAGTCCTAAACCCCAGTATCCCAGAAAGCAACTGTATTTGGCAACAGGACCTTTAAAGGAGAAATTAAATAAAATTCAGGTCTTTAGTGTGGGCCCTCATCCAACGTGACCGGTGTCCGTAGAAGAAGGGAGATTAGGATACTCAGCACAACAGGATGACTGTGTAAACACTCACAAGAGTTCTGTGGGCAAGAAGGGAGACCCCAGAGGACCTGAATTGCCAACACTTTGAATTCAGACTCCTAACCTCCAGAACAGTGAGAAAAAAGATTTCTGTTTTTGTTTTTTTGTAATATGTATTTATGCATACAGGAGCTGGGGCACAGGGCAGAGTTGTGGGAGGTGAGAGGATTCACCAGGCAGAGTGGGGAGCAGAACAGGCAGATGGACTGAAATCCACTGCTGAGGGGAGCAGCGGGCAAGGCAGGAGAGGTCTGCTGCGCCATGTGGGTCCCCTCCCTGACTGGGGATCGAACTCGCGCTACAGTGGCTGTGGAAGCCCCACAGTGCAGCACTCAACCCCTTGTGCCACCAGGGAAGTGTCAAGACTTCTGTTTTTTAAGGCCATCCAGTTTATGATTGGAAGGCAGCCCCAGAAAACTAATACAACTGCCTTATGGACACTCATGCTTTGCATTAAAATGATTACAGGAGATGTTCCCGGTGGGAAGACCAAAGTACACAATGGTGTGTTCTTCCCTTTAGAATGTTACCTTTTCTGTAGCATTTGAAAGCAAATAGGACTCATAACTTTACCATCAGTAGCTCTGAGTCAAGAACTTCAGGCTTTGCAGTATGGTGATTCCTCAATCTACTAGGAATGGAACTTCCATATGATCCAGCAATCCCACTCCTAGGAATATACCCAAAAGACACAAATACACTGATTCAAAAGA
>JAGFMF010011381.1:10514118-10599124 GCA_019455555.1 Galemys pyrenaicus
GGGTGGAGGGCAGACGGGAGCATGGGGGACTGAGGTGATGGTGCACTGGTGTTACGGTGATGGGGAATACATGGGGATTACAATTGATGTCAAATATATATAAATATATAATATAAATATATAAAAAAAAGAACTCCAGGCTTTGAGCAATTAATTTTATCTCTCTGATATGGCCTTGCTTCTCTTCTTCCAAGCACTTAATTATCACTGTCATCAAATGTCCACCAGGTGGGGAGGGCCTGCCTGACACCAGCCTTGAATTTTGTGCTTTAATCTACCTATTTATAAAGTATCAATGTGCATGTAGACTTGGATTTCCAGATCTAATCTTAGAAGCTAATGATAATGGCTAAGCTATTTAAGGCCTGTTGTTCCCTTTGGATGGTTTAACTGTTTTTGTGTTTTAATATAAAAAGAACACAATTTTTTTAAAAAATGGGACTTAATTTCCAAATTCAAGTGTACTTTCCTTCCCAACTGACTTCAGGTCGACCTCATCCCCAAAGTCTGTCACTGTCTTCCCTTTGGCATGTAGCACAGCTCTCCCATCAATCCCTGCACGAGAGCGCATAGGCCTGCAGGAGGAATGGCACTGTGGCAGTAATAGCTCATAACCGAAATGAGCACACAGATAATAAATCACCTCGTGGGAGACAATGAGCTCAACTCAGTCAAGGCAACTTTCTTCCACTGTTCACAGCAGCCACATCTATCTCAAGATGTGGAAAGGGAAGTTGGCTTTAAGTGAGTGACATGTATAGACTGAGGACAAGTGAAGACCATGAGTGAGTAAGGAGAATCCAAATAATGGTAACATATGCCCCTGAAAAACAGCACTCGATTACAATCTGACCTGAATTATTTGAGGGTCACATCTGTTGCACACCAGGTCATGACACATCATCCTTATTCTGACTCAGATGTTTCCTCGTTAGCATTTTCTGAGGTTACTGGGTGCTAGTTATTAGTGAATCCTTTCTTAAGGTGTGTCAGCAATTCTGGTCTCTGCCTTGCCAGTGAGGAAACTGGGACACTAGCAGTTTCCTGAGTTTCTGATTTTTAAGGTTCGGCTCACCAATTTACACTCTATAAACATCATCCATGTACTTCTCAACAAATACATCATCTCTGGTCATCCCCTGCTGTACAGTGTCCAAGGACAAAGGAGGATGCCCTATTGACTCTCTTACTGTGGTCCAAATACCAAGGGTGTTTCATTAACTCAGGCCCCAATCAGAAACAATGTAGCTGGCACAGGTTAGGGTAGAAAAGACAAATGCACATTGTGTGTGTGCGCGCGTGTGTGTGCGTGCATGTGTGTGTGCGTGTGTGTTTGGGGTAAGGGCAACAGTAGGGGGGAGCACTAAGTCCTGGTGTCCACAGGGAAGGGAGAGCAGCACTACAGTCTTGCTCAGTTGGGTATAATCTGGGTCCATAAAGTTCCTCAAAGCTCTCGCTTGCTCCCCACTTCTATCCTGATTTCCAAGTTGAGTTCTTTTCACTCTATTGATTACAGGCAAGGCACGGAAGGAAGGTGTGTGTGGGGGTATGTGTGTGTTGCTGTTTAGGATTCATGAAGCTTATACCCGGTGTTAACATGGTCCTAAGCAATGAGTTAAAGACTCTTCTCCTTGAGGGACTGAACTAAACAATTGTTCGGTAGTCAGCTGCGACTGAGAAAATGTGTTAAGATGCCTGTGAGAATGAGGTCTTCAATAATAAAGAAGAGAATCAATGGGGTAGGAAGAACATGAAATTCAATTAACTGATGACACAGATCAACTATCACCACTCAAGACAATTATATATTATTGTCATTTTTCTGTTAGATAAGTATTAAGAAACTTTGGTACCTGGTTTCTTGGTGTCAATAGTTTCAGAAAAGGGGAGCCACATGCCTTTACAGTGTGATGAAAGCAAAGTAAAGGAAATAGAAAGTTTCATGGAAATAGAAAGGTTCACACTCACTTTGGGGCCTTAAATATAAATAAAAGGATTGGGTTTTTTTTTTTTTTTGCTTTTTGTTTTTTTTTCCTCTGGTTTGCTTTGCAGCCACTATCAAATACCAGGGATCTCGTGTGAAACAGACATGGAGTTAGAAACTTGACATCTGCTAATGGTACAATGAAAGCAGACTTGGAGATAAATATATGTCCTTGAAAACTCACCTGCCACAATTAGTATATATGGAAAAACATCTTTTTACATACTTTGTGCAAACTTTATCTTAAACACACACACCTCTCATAAATGGAACTAGAGTCTTTTCTTTAAGTTTATACTGCAGTGTTTTAGTGGGCTATTTAGTGAATTGCCTTCTTTGATTAATCGCATCTCTCTTCCTGGCTCCAATAATTCCATTCTTTAAGTATCTTTAGATCAGATGCCCATAAATCACAGAGCGCCCCAAGCCAGCTATGAATTGCTCACAGTTTCAATTAGCATACAGATTTAACAGCTGCCATTAGTGGGGAATTGCACTAACAGGAAGGTTCACAGCTGACCCAATGTTTAAAACTGGGCTCAGACCTGAGAACCTACTCACAACAGTTAAAATATTGACCATTCTTTTATATAGGGTGTCACTGAATTAATGAAATTAGAGAGTTCATATGAGATTAGATTTGTCCAAATACTCTGTGGATTTCCATAAAAATGGCCTCCTGGTTACTACATCTGCTAGTTTTTTAGCTCTCCTCCTTTTTGACTTCCCAGGAGCATCTGACGTGGTGACTCAGCACCCTGCATAGACCAGGCCTCTGTTTCTGGCCCCCTCACTGCACTTGTCATTGTCACTGCACCTTCCTGGGTCTCCTTTCACATCTTGGTGTCTCCATTCCAGAAGGGTCTTTCTTCTCTTCCTCCAATGTTTGGGCATTCCTCTAATTCATTCACAGTTAATTTATTTATTCCACAAATATATATTGGGGTTTTGGCACTGAGGGATCAACAGTAGCCTTCTGGCAGTGGTACATACAAATATAAATAGAGACATATCGAGCCCTATCTACAACACGTATACAGGTGGCTTATAGGACACAATACGACTAACTGAAAGTGGAGGACACACAGGGCCTCAGAGAGCTTGCAGATGAGAGGAGTTCATCCAGTTTGGGAGACCAGGGAAGACTTCCTGGAAAAGCTGACATAAATTGAATTCTAAAGAAGAAAACAAATGTTAGTAAGGAAAAGGATGTCTGCAAAGGCAGTGGGTCTGAACTATCCTTGATACACAAACATCTTTACCCATCCTGCTGACCCTATGGTGATCACTGACCTGGTGGTTACAGAGCTCTTGAACTGTGCCCAGTGTGAAGGGAACTGAATTAGTTCAACATGGATGGAACTGGGGAGGATTATGCTAAGCAAAATATGTCAGGAGAAGAAAGACAAAATGCAGACAAATGTTATCACTTAGATGTAGAATATAGAGAGACACAAAAAAGGTCCGGCAAAAGCAAATCAATAATAAATTCTTAATTTAATTTTAATGAATTTAAATGTAAAAACTGATACTTGATTCCATTACTATAATACTACTAAGTATATCTGAAACAACTTGAATAAGGAAAGAGAGTTCATATCACTAACTTTTTTCTCTATTTAATCAGTGTTCTGGCAAGATGAGTTACGCTAACCTATAGGAGACACAATGAAATATAGGGTATGTATGTGAGTTGCATAGAAAAGAAACAAATGTGGATTTCTAATTCATGATTGTTTTTCTCTAGATCTGAAAATGGGTCAACAGATGTTTTATTATGTTTATATATGTTTATCTTAATTCATCTTTTGCACTAAGCAGATGCCATGTGAAATTGATGACCTGAGATTTTCCAGTATAAGCATTTACATAGACCTCAATCCCAAGACTGTGTGTCCTGAGTTTCAGCCATGCTGCAAATAGTTGCATTATAGTACTGTTTGTGTTTGAAATTTTATATTGACAGATTAGTATTTTTTCTTTATAAGTTCAATCTTTCCCTCCATAAATTCATTTATTAATTTAGAACTGTCCTGACTTAGAATTGTTTGCTCTCAGCACTGAAGTACAGAATATCTTTACCAACTCATGTATTTTCACACCTTGGGAAAAATTCGTAACATAACAATAACAAACAAAGCCAGTTTACCTTGTGAAGACGTTTCCTGGCATCCTTGTATTTTGTTAAGAATATCCATTTACTCCTTGACTTTGCATTTTTTTAAGGGACCATAAGATGTCTCATCACCATTTTCTTATTTCCCCCTTTCTGTTTTGATTTTTTTATGAAAAATGTGAGAAAATGCCACTTAAATCAAATCATACTTAGGTGATCTGATCATAAAAGGTCAAGTTAATAACCATGAGGAAATCTGAATGTTAACTGCTTTAAAAGCAAAATGGAACATGAACGCATTGCCATTTATCTGCGTTTGTTTTTCCATCTAAACTGATCAACCGTTCCAGTCGTAGGAAATGCAGTAAACGATCCTGATAAAGCCTGGCCAGCATGTATAGTTGTTCTAGCTTTTATCTCTTGATTACAGTCACCACAGGATGAGCAGTGTGAAATCACTCACCTCTCATTATAAATCAGGTAAGCACAGAGCACCCTTTTGATTGGTTATAGTCTACCGCACAAAGGAAGCTTCAATTTCCCAGTAAAGTCTACACTAGAGGGATTAGGGAGAAATGAGCAAACCAATAGCCTTTTCCCTAAAATGAAACTATGATTAATAGTGCTCTTACAGAATGCCAGGATGCTTGCTTTTAGGGTGGTGGCAGAGAGGCTGTGAGCAACCAATGGAAGTGAAGCCTGAAATCAGGCTGCTCTTTGTTGCTCAAACTATAGATTTACTGAGGAAGCAAAACAATACATCACAATAATGTATTGCAGGACCCCTCCAGTCGGAAATCATAGTACCAGAGACACAAAGTATTTGAGTAAACCCCCCACATAACCTTTCTTCTGAAAATCTGCTATACCTTTCATGTAAGACCATTGCAGGCAAACCTTGAATCTGCTGTGCTGAATTTGATAAATTGGGTTATATGTTATTTAGAATTGTGCTTTAGAATTTGAATCAATTTTCTTCAGAACATGCAAAGAATGGTATTAAAGGGGCTGCATAGCTCAGTGTGAATTTTTTATACAAACACTTCATTTTATTGGTGACAGAAAGGGCGACTCTTATGTTATTGTGGCAAGGCAGTTACTAAGCTTCTAAATTCCTGGCTCCATTAAATTTAAAGATTTATTGAAAAGCACATCACGGCCATCCAAGTCAAAGCAATATGCCCATTTACATCCTCGCGTATAGCAAAGCACCACACTTTAGAGAAATAAAACAATGTTTTGTTTAAAAGAATTCTACATATACTTTATACATCAGAGGCTACAGCTTATTTTTCCATGTTAATTAATGCAGTTTCATTGTAATATAAAAGTTATTTCAGTATCAAACTTCTCCAGACAAGAAAAAAACAAATGGCCCTTGAGCTGCAGCAGTGCCTGTACCTTAGCACCTGTGTCTTTGATAGGGGGTGAGGGAAAGGACCTGAACTGAGGATGGGACAGGTGTTTTGCAACCTTGGAAATGATCATGACGTACTATATTTACAGGCACAAACTAATCCTAAAATTCCTGCATAAGATAGCGATTTCATTCCGTGATTTCCTAATTAATTTCTCAGCCTTTACAAATTACTTGCCACAGGATCTCCAAATATTATGTTGGAATTAATGGGGGAGTAAATCTTTTCTAATGCATTGTGTCAGGTACTAAGGTTGGGAAAAGCCAAGGTCCTGGGGTTGTATGTAAGAAAATATTATTACCTGATTCTTAAAGCATTTGTGCTGCTTTATCTCTGCTTCTCACCTATCCCATACTCAGAAAATATTAGCATATGAATAATTAAAACTTAGTCCAATGAACTAACTTAATTACCCCACCTCCTCACACACACTATAAACAGCATTGTGCAAATAATAGGCATCTGTATCCCCCTCTCTCAACATCATCCACTCTCATGTCCTTCCACCTCCACTCACACAGCCCATGGGTTTTATCAATTTGAATTTGAATAAAACCCTGCAAAATAGTAATGTATCTTTTCATTTACATAATGGTAACGTGCTATAATCCTCACTTTCTTACTCTCTTCACTCAGCAATGTTCTTATGCTCTACTATGCTGTCATCATTGTTTCTGATGCAAATTCCACCACCTTCTGTAACACTCATTCCCCCAGACACATCGCTCTATCGCCCTTTACAAGCCACACTGCTACGAACATCCTTAGACATGGTCCCTTATGGATCGACATAGGAATTTCTTGGGTATTTATGCTAGGTCAGAGTATCTATTTATACATTTTAACAAGCACCATTTGATTATTCTCCAAAATGATAACAGTATGTACACTTACCTACATAATTTAAGGAAATCCCAGTTCAAGTTTCTCTACCTGCACCCCAAACCCATCCCTCCCTCAATTTTTGGTTTCAGTGGCGGTTCCAGGCTGAGCATGGCTCTGAAGAGACAGGGCTCTCTCTCTTGCCATTTAAGCCCTCCAGGAAACGGGCACTATACATTTCATTACTAAGTGACACACATCCTCTCTCCTCTGCTAGAAAACAATTGTTGTAACTACACATTAGCTTTCGAATTAGGAGGCTGAGAATTGAAGAGACTTCTGTGCAAGTGAGTAGGAAGATAGAAAGTGTCTTACAGGAGCGCGGGTCAGGTGACATGACTTCTAGTAACAAACTCCCTGGAAGGCTTACATCCCAAGTCCAGATGAAAATAAGGCTGCCTGGAAGGAGCTGGTCTTTGTCCACTTTGCTCCCTTCCTGCCCATTTCTATCTGTCCAGTCTGAAGGGAGGAGAGAGGGAACTTGAAAGCTGTCAGAAAGGGCACTGTAATGACAGCTGGGTGGGAGCTCTGGGTGGCTGCATTGCCAATCCCTCCTGGAGCACAGCCCGCCAGCTCTCCTCAGCACAACAGCCTCGTTTTCCAGAGCCTCTTCCTGTGAGGTCCCTCTGTTGTGAGCCGCTCACTCTCGGGTCACCGGCACCGGTCTTCTGCCCTGTCATTCTTCGGTCAGGTGTCTCCTCAGTGCTCTTCAAAGCATTATCACACTGACAGGTTTTCTTTGAGAAAAGCACAAGTGGGTCTGATTTGGCTGGAGTCAATGCTTAATAGCAGGGGCTTCTCCCTGATGGCACAGTGCCTAATGAGTGCCTGACACTTCAAATAAACGCAACAGCCTGGGCCCCTCCAACAGCCTGCAAAGGCCGTGGAGACAATGCTCTAGAACTGATGAGTCACAGGCAAGAATTGGTGGGGGGAAAGAGCGAGAGAGCTAACCCAGACAAGAAGCTCGAGAAATACTTTCAATTACAATAATCTACCAGTAGCTTAGCCATGACAAAACCTCGGACAGTGGGAAAGCTACTTGTAATTTTGCTATTCTAATAGCTCCTACAGTGGTTTGAGCTAAATGAAGTGTGATGGAACAAACGAGAGCCTCCCCTTCAAACCCCATCAGCCACAACCGTCAAAAGGATGAGAACGCATCCTAAAAATGCTGAGTCACAAAGGGAAAAAATAACCTCATAGCCCAAGCCTACTGAATAAAATTAAATAAACTGGGAGTAATTGCTTCCAGATGTG
The DNA here is from genome assembly GCA_019455555.1 of Galemys pyrenaicus. Lineage (NCBI taxonomy): Eukaryota > Metazoa > Chordata > Mammalia > Eulipotyphla > Talpidae > Galemys > Galemys pyrenaicus. The sequence goes on from JAGFMF010011381.1 coordinate 10,521,779, forward strand.
TGGGGGGGCCTAACATCCCTGGCCAGGATATCTATGACACGGCTCTGTGAGTCAATTAACAAAATACTCAAGGTGGGATGTCTGAGTTTGAAGGTTTATAAAGATGACCAAGACGCAAGATGACAGAAATGGCTCAGAATACGTAAAATGCTTTTTCTTTTTTGAAGTTATGGAGAAACTTCTGTAAGGTTGAGGTGTGTCTCAGCCGCAAGAGGGTCTGAGAGGACACCCCATTGAGGCCCTGGGTTACTGATTCCTGCTTGGTTCCACTGATGCCAACTTTGGGTCGGAAAAAGGGAAATGTCTAAAACAGTCTTTCTTCCCATTCTCCTCTCCCTACCCTGGGTCCATCACCAGAAGTTACTTGACAAGCAGCCCTGGGCATCCTTAGGTACAACCCACAGGAGGGGAAGGTGGTCACTAGCAGAGCTGGCCCTGCCATGTGTTGGCCCTGGTGTCTTCTGCTGGGCCAGCCCCTGTGCCCAAAGTGCTGTCATGTGATCTGACTTTCGCCTGTGAAGAGATGATACTCTAAAAGTCTTCAAAACCCACCACGTGAGACAAGGATACCTGCCACCACACCTTTGCATCTACCAGCTTCTCCAAAGCTCCTGAGGTCCTTTCTCTCCCTCGGTATGTCCCTGCTCAGGTCCTGCCTGTCCGGCCTTCGTAGTGGGCTAAAGTGAAGCTCTTGCTGGCCACTAGGGTGAGCTCCATTCTTTGGGTTAAGAGCATATCTGCCAGGAAGGTGCCTGATACCAGTGCCTGATACCGCAGAGGAGCCTCACCTGCCTTTCTGCTAACTGTAAAAACTTGTTGGGGGTCCTGGAGAAACGTCATTTCCCTCTATGAGCACAAGTCGACCACCTGACTTCTCTCCAGGTTGGCTCAGCTCTCTTCCTCTTAAACCTGGCATTTGGTACAGTTTCTGTAACCATACTGTGTTTTGTTTGCTCCTGTAGGGTCAGAGAATGATCATGTCTTTCCACCCTCCCACCACTGTGATGATGGACACCTGTGGTGCTACGAGCATTCCAGGGTGGGCATGCGCGAGTGGGCGCACCTGTGTTGGACACGGGCATAAATGGGTGGTGTCATGAGGACGCCAGAACTGCGAGGACCAACCTACCAACAGCGAGAGCACCGATGAGCAGCAGCAGCAGAGAGAGCAGCAAAGCAGCTGAGGTGACTGCCAACCTCCCAGCCCCCACGGTCCCCCTGCCTGCCATGTACCTGGCCACCTCTACTAATAAAAGCATGAAAAGCCATCGAGGGCTCCGAGACTCCCTTTCCCTGACCCGTCTGCCCAGAACCATCCTGAACCTTGCTCCTGTGCCGCCCCCCTTCCTGGCTGCTACAGCTCCATACTGTGTTTTGAAAACCTTTTGAAAAAAAAAAAAAATTGGGTGACTATGGCAGAGCCACTTAAAAAAATGGTAGCAGGTTCCATCAAGCTAAACATAAGTTACTGAACAATGCAGCAACTCCAAACCTAGGCATTTGCCTAAGAGAAAGAATATATACACATTGCATCTGCTGCAGCTGGAGAGAGCATGGATGCTCGTTTGTTTCGGTCTCCTTTCTTGCCAGCTTCACTTATTTGTACCACCTGCTGGATCACTAATCTGTCATCCATCTCAGTCTTCAACAGTTAAGTCAAATGAAACTAAGAGCGAATCTTCATAGCTCATTTTCCCTTCTTGCTCCACATCCTGCCCAGTCCCCTCATAGACCCTCAGGCTGCTATCTAATTTGTAACACCATTTGCAACTTAAAGAACACAGTGGGACTCAAGGCTGACCTTCCAAATTTATCACAGTATTTGAATAAGGGGCACTTTGAACCCATAAGTTGAAATAGGGATGATGGAAGCTTTGATTCAGGGGCTTCCATTGTTAACCCAAACCAGACATTTCTTTACACTCCTACTGTAACCTAGAAGCATCTTTGGCTTCCATCGTGAGGCCAGGCACAGAGTAGATGCCCCACCCCTATACACACAAATCTTTGTTATACCCAAAGTGCAGTTATACACTTATCGAGCGAGTTAAAGGAAGAATCAATCTGTTTGTTTAGTGGAAATGGTAGTGATAATGGGGCAAAGTCCTAGGACCCACTTCATAGTAAGAAATTTAGACCTACCTAGAAAAGAATAAATTGGTTCCATGAACCTCATCTGATGTCCTCACTCTCGTCAGTCACCTCATTGAGCTGTGCTTCAAATTGTTGAGAACACCAGGAGAAGGAACATGCAAATGGCTGAGAGCTCATTTTTCTACTACTATGGGGCTAACTAACCCACAGAGGCATTTTCTTATTATGACAGCCCTTCTGACTAAGATCTGCGGTAACCACCACACAAGGATCGAGCCAGTACTGCCTCCTTTAATTGTAGCGGGTTAGGATCCTGCCCTCCCACCACACAGTTCTCAAGCTCACTGCTCTCCAACCTCTTTGCAAGTATTTTACCCAAGTCTCAGATAACTGTTTTTTCTCTTGGTGACTCCATAGGGTGATGAGTAGAGCAACTGAAGAGTTTACTGAGAGGTGAACATGAGAATAAGGAATAAGTGGATAATGTAAGTCAATCTTTCCTCAAGTAGAAACATGCTCCAATGTTACATAAATGATCAGGGACTTCCTAAAGAAGTTCCATACTGGAGAAGGATCCCTTTTAGGAATTCCTGAGTTGTAGAATTAGAGTTTTCCATCATGCTTTCAACTGTAAACTCTGTCCTATTTAATGCTCTACTCTATAAGGCATCAGTCATACAGTCTAAGAAATTAGTTACACAGTTAATCCTCAGTGTGTTCAGTTGTGGAGAATGGCTACGTTTGCTAAAATCCCTGGGACTTGAACTGGGATTGCCGTGAGCCCCTCTAAAAGCAACTCAGAGCAAATCTAAGCGCCACTGTGACAGAGAGTGCTGCATAGAATATAAACACTGCATAAAATATAAAGTCTGTAAGAGAACAGGACCTGTTAGGTCACTGGGCACCAGTCTCTGCTGATAGGTTATGTGAAAATTAAAGTTCGGCTTACTTCTTACACATGAAAGAACACTGCACTCGGTGAAAAACAGATGGGTACCTTTATGACTTTTCACCTTAACTATCTGGACAAGTGAAGGGAATATTCGTTCTGGGGACCCCACTCTGTCTATGGAAGGAAAACACTGTCCAAGTTCTATAGCTTAGACCTTAAGAAATCAGGGCAGCCCTCTACCTTCCTGTGAAAATATAAATCTCTCTTAGTTCAATATTACTGATGGAAATCTGGGGAATGACCATAAGCTCAAAAAAGGAACATTTTAGAAGATGATGACAATTTTAATGGCCCTCCAGGTGAAAGTTAATTTAGGAGCTCAGCAGTCAGTTACCAAAACTTGGTAATGGTGTTAACTGTAATCCTTGGATAAAGGTTCTAATTAGGTTAATGACAAATTCAGCTCAGCAAGGGTATTTTCAGGACAGTTCTTTCCAAAGACACAAACACACGTGTGCACACACACGCACTCGTGTGCACACACACACAGGGACATTTTGCCTAGTTAAGAACATAGCAGTATGCAGAGACAAGAGATGGAAGTTATTGTTAAGCCCTTGTTTTGGAAGAAGAAAAAAATAGCATTTTAGTAGTTATGTTTGCAGAAGAGGTGTAGTATGCAGTAGGTATTTAGTAAGAAACACATTAGAAAATAATTACCACTATTTTCAAAGGTAGGGTGTTTCTGTTGACTGGGGGCCCTTATTTTGCTAATATCACTATGGGGTGCTATGGGCTAAACTGTAGCATCTCAAAATTCATGTTAAAACCCTAACCCTCAGTGGGACTGTACAGTGTTTCCCTTCTCCATGGGAAAGACATTCCAAGACTCCAGTGGATGCCTGAAACCTCAGAAGGCACTGAATCCTATGTATGCTTGTATGCTGGGTTTTTTCTTATGCATTCATAGCTGTGATAAGGTTTACTTTATCAGGCAAGTAAGAGATTAACAACACCAACTAACAATAAAGTCAAACAATTCTAACAGTATACTCTACTAAAAGCTATGTGAATGTAGTCTCTCCAAGATATGTTACTGTGCATCCCTAGTACGTTCAGACAATGGTTGACCACTGGTGACTGTCCCATAATCTGCTGTCTACTCTGTGGAGACCCAGGAAAGCTGGTGGTGTGATCATTAATTTTTTAAATTATTTTTTATATTAGAAAACATATTCATTTTTTGTTCTCAAGGCAAACCCTGACAGCAACAGTTCCTGGACAAGGCACCTCTATCCAGAGTAAATGAGTAGCTTTCCTAGTGTTACTTGTGGATTTAGATGTCTATATCTCTACTGGAGACTAAGCTCCCTAAGATTCCTGGAAGACCTAGTCCGCTAGTCAAGCTAGGGTCCACATTTGCTTTGAGGAGAACCTAGGGGCCTAGTCAACCATGACCCAAGGAACAGGGAAATCTCCCTCTAGGAGAGACTTACACTGGATTTTAGCTTGCCCTCCTTCTTATTCTCTAGCTCTGCCCACACACTGGGCGGAGTTCACAGTCTGGGTGTCTGATGTAGGAGATGAACCCGCTAGCAGTAATAGCTACCATTTGCGAGCACTTAATTACACACTGGTGCTCTAATAGGATCACCACCCATGACTACACTTAACCCATCACATAGGAAACGGCTCGGGGAGACTGACAAGCCTGACAAAGCTCACACAGCCGTTAGCAGCAGGGACTATACTCAAAATCAGCTCTTACCCTCCCTCCCTTTCCCTTGGCCACAGTGCTAACCAAACAGTAAGTGTTTTCCCTGTTTCCTCTTCAATAGTTACTCCCTCTTCCTTTCATCTCTCCCTTCATTCGCAATTAAGAAGAAAAAAGTATATTCGCAAAAACGCATTTATAACTAAAGGAAGTAGAGACACGTTGGTAATTCAGACAACCTGGAGCGTGTATAATTTTAAAGCCCTGACACCAAATCGTGATTGGAGGGGACTGGGGCGGGGCCGGGCGTCACGGGCGCCCCCTGCTGGGCTCTGTGAGGTCTGCAGCGCAGGGCGGCCGCTGCAGGCGGAGTGGCGGCGCTGGCTCTGAGCACGGCCCTGCTAGCTGTGGGCTTAAGAGCTGAGGCATTTCGTGCTGAAATAAGATTTTCCCACTTAGCTAATTGAATGTCCTTGTTGCATACTGTCATGCATCTCGGCAGGGGACAACACCTCCTCTGAGGCGAAGGCGAATTTAAAGGCGAGAATGACGACAGAGTGTTTAATGGAGCGACAGAGCTGCAATCCTCCAAGCACTCGGAAGCCCGGGCCTAAATGAACGCTTTCAGCCAAGCAGGGAAAGTGCCTGTGACTCAGCCCCGTTCTCATTTTCCTCTTAAGGCACTTCCATTAAATGCTGAGGTGTCCTGATTACTAAGAGGCGTGGGGGGAGGAAGGCTGAAGAAAGGCCTTTTTATCACCTCAGCAATCTGCGCTCTCCCGCAGAGTGCTGGCTCCTCGGCCCTCAGGAAGGTTCAGAAGTTCTGGACTGCAGAACTTGGGTTCCAGGAGAGCCACTCTTTCTGAACACCCCTCTCAGCTTAGCGGGACCCGATTTCTGAGGCAAGGGCATTTCCTTCTTGCTTGGCTGTGCCTCCTTGCTCTATGGAGGCTGCTCTTTTCCACCAGGAAACAGGAAGCGCCAGAGCTCCTGACTGGAAGGAGCTGTCATGTGGCGATCGCTGGCAGAGAAGATGCCTGGCTGGATAACATCCCTGCGCTCTGCCTCTGAGGCCTTGTCAGAGCCGGTGAGGTAAAACTTTATGTCAGGAGCCTTCAGACATTGGAGGCCAAGTGTCTCCAGGGAAATTTTCGGCCCAAGAGCAGTGATGTGAAAGTACAACACCATCATTTTATACTGGCACAGAAACCAGGTCTTTGAAGGCCAGATGGGTCCACTGTCTATCAGGGACTTTGGTCACAGGCCAGTCTTAAATCACCAAGCCCAGGCACAATCCAAACACCCTTTCTGCCTTGTGTTGGACTTCCTAAGAATCCTTCCAGCATCCTTTGGGAGCAGCTCAAGGTCCACTTGGCCTCAGAAATTTGTTTGGAACCAGAATTCAAATGATGACATCAGGCTCAGCTTTGTGACCAACCATTCTGCCAACTAATACAGAAGGGTGATACCTAGGAACAGGTTCTTCCATCATGATTTTGTACATCATTTATTGTTTGAATTACTGGCCATGTGGATGCCAATTATTGATTTCTTCCCTTCAGAGCAAATCCTATTACCAGAAAAGGAAAAGAGCCAGTATCTGACTCTGAGTCACTTTACCATGCCCAGGATTCTTCCTCTGCTGGGTGAAAACGTAATACATATTGTGGGTGGGGGAGGAAGGGGGAAAGGAGAGGTAGTACTCAAAGATCTCCTAATGGGAGCAGGTGGAGGACAAGCACCTAACACTCTTCTTTCTTTGGGATGCAGTATCATTTACACAATGCAGAATTTCAAAGGGAAAACAGAAATGTTTTCAGAGGCTGCCGGGAAAGCACATGGACTTTTCATGCTTTGTTTATTGTAAGTAAAGTAAAAAGAGGTGTCACTGAAGAGCTAGCCAGATGTCAAAGTTACTCTTTAAGTGTGATTCTAAACCGCACGAGCAGGAAAGCACTGTTGTCTGCCATCCCAGGAAGGGACAACAAGAAAGGGGACAGCAGTAGGCCCAGGAGCCCAGAGCTGTGCTGCCAAGCCTAGTGAGATGCGATGCAGAACACTGCTGAGGGACAGTGCCAGGTTGTGCTCAGCAGGTGTCACCAGTAGAGATGGCCAGTGGAGCTGCCATTGTGTGCACCTGGATCAGACACTTTATTGTAATTTACACAAAGTCTGCACCGGGACCAGCAGTGCTTCTGGAAGTATGCTGGGGAAAGCTGGGGGAGCCCAGATTCTCATTCTTCTTTCGTCTCCTTATACATACTTCCCAAGAAGCCACTCCTTATGTGGCAGCTGAAAGACTTTTCCAGTTAGAACAGTGAGTTAATGGGGACAGTTAGGTACTGTCCTCCAAAGGAAGGTTCTGAAGGTGACTGAGGTCCTCAGGTCCTTTAATTTCTCAGGTGGTGTATATGAGTTACTGATCCCTATTTACCAGACTGCAAATATGAGAAACTTCTAGTACCTTAAACTCAACTTAAATGTCTGGTAAAGGAATGTCCTCTTCAGACCAAATAACCAGTTCATCCTATAGGCTTGTTTTGTTGCTGTTAAATACAATTTTGGTTTGCATGTAAACTTTTAGGTTTATTAAAGGAGTATGACAACATGATCTTTGTAATTCAATGTGGTAGAACAAATTATAATACTTCTAGATACTAAAGCCTATGTCTTGTCTTTGGTTTTAGCAATGAGTCAAATTCATATAAGGTTGTGCTCTGATAAAACCGTTTTAGAATGAAAAATTTCTCTGTTCTAAAACAAAAGCAGAAAAATAGGAAACGGGCAAAGAGTGAATCTTTGAGTAAGCTTTTAGGTCAATTTGACTTTAAATAGAACAAAGAACGAGTTTTTAAAGTTACATGTGGTTTTAATTTATACAGTATTGCTGTTTTGGGACCTTCAGCCTGACTGAATGCACACACACACACACACAAATGTAACACCTCTCTCCCTTTTCTTGTATATTGAATCTGAACTTCCCTGCATTTCGCTGTAGATAAAGCAAGGGGGAGCTGCTGGCTTCTGAGGAGGAGATTTCTGCTCAGAAATAACGAACTTTTAAGTACTCTGAGGTGGCAGGAACAGGAATTGCGTCACAGAAGCAGGTGGGTATCTGGGAGCATGGACGGGAGAGTCATCTCAAGATTTGCAAATTGATGGTCAATGACAAGATAAGATTCTTCCTGTTCCCATCCCACTTCTGAGCTGCTGGAAGTCAGGTGAGGCTGAGCTCTGCACTGGGTCCAGAGTGGACGAATAAGTGTGTGTCTGACGTGTTGGGCAATTCCAAGAACAACTTTGTTTTACATGCTGATTATGATCTGAGTATCCTCTCACTTACACTCGGGCAGGAACCCCAGCATAGACAGTGCACAGGAAACACAGTAATCTTTTTAAAAACAGCAAAATGCAATAGTATTTTTAAAGGACCATTATGGTGGCCATTTAAAGGACTATAATAGTTCTCTGCACAGGGGAAAAAATGTCCTAGACACTATGAAAAGGAGAAATAAGGTGATGACAGTGTTATTTTCCAACCGGCATTTATAAGAGAGGGAAGGGATGGGAACAGAGGAAGTAAAATAAGGTGAGTGCTTGGCTGGCACAAGGCTCATCTCTTACCGTAGTGCGGGATGATGGCCCAGGCCATGGCGGAGGCATAGATGCCACCAATCATCCAGAACATGCAGAGCCAGCTGAGATGTTCACCCCTCTTCTCTCGGGCTAGCACTTCCGCAAAGTAGGAGAACACGGTGGGAATGGCTCCTCCAATCCTGCCAAGAGGTATGAACAATACATGAAGTCATACATGTATGCAGGATGTACCATACGTGGCTCATATGAGCTGCAAAGGGCAGAGCAAAAATACATTCTACCAACACAAGCTCTCTCTTTACCCCAGCATACAGAGAAATGTGTATTTCCCATGATTTTACAACTTTAACACTATGCTCTCTAAGCTTAATGTCGATCTACCCTCCAAACACTTGAACCTGCAATTAAGCTATGGTATGAAAAAGTAGCAGTGGTGTTCTCCTGTGGTTTATAGAGCAGCTTAGCTTAAAATTCCAATGGGCTTTCTGTTCAGAGTTCAGTAGTCTACATTTTTATCAAAAGTTACAGTATCTGCTACAATCTAGTGAATAGATTAATTAATGTGTTTAAAAATGAGATACTATGATATGTCTTGCCTATGATGTGGAAACTTTTGGAAACAGCTTTGAATACCTCTAGAAGACAGTCTGCAACCTGTGCTTTCTCACTGCTACCCTACGCCATCTGGCCCTGGAGCCCAATGAGGCTGACTATTGACAAACACAGGACCAAGAACGCTGTTTCCCAGATTGGTTCTGCTCGCAATGCAGTGGAGATCACTGCTGAATGAGTACATGTGAAAAGGGCACTGGTAGAATCATATAGGAAGTAGCTGGTTTAGATTCCAAGAGAATGGGGTACACAAAGCTTCCTCTCAGGGTAATTATAAGAGGATGACAGAGCTCTGAAGAGATGACATAAATGGTGACATCTACTCAGATTAATGGATCTCAGATGAAGGCATAATCCCAATGCCATTCCTGTTGCCTCCAATGGCATGAGTTTATCTTTTTTGATCTTTGAATAGTATTCGTGTGTGTGTGTGTGTGTATGACATAGTCTTGATTCATTTGTCTTTTGGGGAGCATTAAGTTTGTTTCTGTAGCTTGGCTATTGTAAATTGTGCTGCTTTAAATACAGGAATGTAGGTTTCTTTCCAAATTAGTGTTTTTGTGCTCTTTGGGTAGATTCTTAGGAGTGGAATTGCTGGTTCATATGGCAAATCCATTTTTAGTCTTTTGAGGAAACACAACACTGTTTCCATAGTTGCTGGGCTACATTCCTGCCAACAGTAAAGAGGGTTCCTTTTTCTACACACACTCACCAGCACTTGTTTCAGTTTTTTTCATTATGGGCCATTCTCACCGGTGTGGAGTGGTATCGTATTGTGGTTTTGATTTGCACTTCCCTAATGACAAGTGATAAACAATTTTCACAGTTGGCTAATTGTATGTTTTCTTTGGGGAATTGCTTATTTTGCTCTACTGTCCAGTTTTTCATTGGGTGGGGTTATTTTTGTTGCTGTTGTTGAGTTGTACAATCTCTTTATAGATCTTTGCTATCAGTCCCTTGTCAGGTGTAAGGTGTGCAAATATTTTCTCCCCTCTGCGGGGTGTCTCTTTGTTTTGGTTACATTTTTTTAAAAAAGATTTTATTTATGTATACAAGAGTTGGGGTACAGGCCAGAGTCTAGGGAGGTGAGAGGATTCACCAGAGACAGAGCCAGGAGTAGAACAGGCAGACTGACTGAAACACTGCTGAGGGGAGCAGTGGGCGAGGCAGGAGAGGTCTGCTATGCCATGTGGGTCCCTCCCTAGCCAGCGGCAGAAATCAAACTCATACTGCAGTGGCCGTGGTTTGCTTCACAGTGCATTGTTTAACCCACTGCACCACCAGGGAGGCCCATGTTTTGGTTACATTTTTACTGTACATTTTTGCTCAGCTTGATGTCGTCCCAGTTGTTTATATTTGTCTTTGTTTTCCTGGCTGCTGGGGAAAAAGTCACAAAGATATTTTGGAAGATTATGCTCATGGAGTGTTTTCCCTATGGTTGCTTCTGTGAATTTTGTGGTTTCAGCTCTTATACCCATGTCTTTTATCCATTTTGAGTTGACTTTCATGTGGAGTGTGAGATAATAGTGTGGTTTCATTGTGCATGTGGCAGTCCAGTTTTCCCAGAACGATTTATTGAAGAGGCTGTCTTTGTTCCAGTGTATATTCTTTGCTCCTTTGTCATAGATTAGTTATCCATATATATGTGGTTTTATTTCTGGGCTCTCGATTCTATTCCATTGATATGTGTGTCTGTTTTGTTCCTATTCTATGCATGCTTAAATGGCATTTTAAAAAATGAAAATATTTGAGTGCAACTCAAGTAATATTATTTCATGAAATCTTTTCCTTTATAAAGATATTCATAATGAACAATGAGCATGTGGAGATGCATATATGATATATTTATCTTTATATAAATATTTAAATGTAAATGTATGAGTCCACAGCGTTTTTTTTTTTAATTTATTTATGCATACAAGAGCTGGGGTATAGACCAAAGTCATGGGAGGCGAGAAGATTCACCAGAGACAGAGTGGGGAGCAAACAGGCAAATCTACTGAAATGCACTGCTGAGGGAAGCAGTGAGCGAGGCAAGAGAGGTCTGGTGTGCCATGTGGGTTCCTTCCCTGGCCGGGGATCGAACTGGCACTGCTGTGCAGGGGATACTTCACAGTGCAGCTCTCAACCCGCTGTGCCACTAGGGAGGCCCCAAGCAGTGTTTCTTTTTTTATTATTATTATATTTAATTGTATTTGACATCATTTGTATTCTCCAGGGGGTTCCCACCACCATTTTCACCCATGCACCGTCACCTCAGTCCCTTGTGCTCTTTATACCCTCATCACCGTCTTTGCCCTCCCTTCCCTCCGCCCACCCCCATGGTCCCTTGGGTTTATCTTTGATCTTTTGATCTTGTTGAGTTTTTATTTGTTTGGTTGGTTGTTTTTGGTTATGATTCAAGCAGTGTTTCTTAATGAGAGTTGCTTTTTCAAAGATTTTAAAATCTAACTGAAAGCACCTCTATCTGTTCCCCAGGCTCTGAATGTGGTGCTTCTACCTAAAATCTCTTTAAGTGTGACCCCACGTGACCAAATGCAGCACATGGTGATTTAACACCTTCAAACCAGCGGTAGCCAGCTAGGTCCAAGTCCATCAACCACAACCAGACCACCATGCAAGAAACACAGGCATGTGGCAGTCGGTCAGAGCTGGTATTACAGCCACATTGCATGGACTTGGTTCTCTGCTTGGCTTCTTTAAGAACTAATTCCACTGAAAGCAAGTTGGATTTTAAAATTCAACTGCCTTGAATATATATTAAGTGGTTTTATTACAACACACAATTTTAGTGTGAAATAAAATGTCTGTGTCATAAATTATTTAATTCTACACCTTATTTTTTTTTTTTTCATTTGATGTGAAGAATCTGTTTCTCTGCACCATAAAATCCCAGGTCTCTAATCTGTGTCTTTGCTTCTCAGTCCATAAAAAGAATCCAGTTTTTACTGACTTTTTAAATCCTAATTAATTTCTCATCAGGACTCCGGACATTCTTCATGTAAGAGCTCTGTCTCACATTTTGTGAAGGCACAATTGCCTGTCAAGATATGTCAGGTCACTCTGAACCAAGAGAAATGTACAAGTGGAAGGTACAAGTGGAAGTGGAATTGCAAGTGGAACACTAGACTTGCCTATTAGTTTTAAACAAATCAGTGTTGCCAAAGAGAATACCAGCTTCAAGCAGCTGGTCAGATTCAGTGCCATTTTTTAAAGGTGGCTATTTTTAGCATGGTTGTCTCTTACTATCTGTTTGTAAAGCATATAGCAAAGAACTCTCATATCATTGGGGAAATGAGTCTGAAGAATGAGAGCTGGAGTCTATTTAAATCATTTGTAAAATTCTTTACACTCTTGGACCTATAAAATAATCCAAGCATTTGTGTTTCTTTTTGTGGACTGATAATCTATTCTTCATCTTACTTGTGACCTCCTTTAAGCCTAGAAAAAATGTTTCAGTGAGCTACATGGAGATACTATTGCTAGTATTTTATACTCCATTAGAATGATTATACATTGTTTACACTGGACTGAAAGTTCCTTGAAGGTGAGGACCCTACCCTATTCATCTTTGAATCTCCATTACTAGCCCAGTGGACATGCACTAAATGGTTGCTCAAAGGAGTTGGATTTTATAGAGACTCTCCAGGGATGGAGCACCCCAAGGCTCCTGAAGTATTCTGTTAGGATCACACATACACATTTCCAGGAATGGAAACATATGTCTTACTTCCTGGGTCAAATGACCTTACGAGAAGTTTGACGTGTTGGAATGGATGATCTGATAGCAGTGGAGCCATTGAGGAGTTCCTGAATTACTCTGTATCATATCATCATCTTTTGAACAGATGTGCAGATGGAAAGCATTCAACTTCATTGAAATATTTAGAGCATATGAAATACAAATCCCTGGGCATTCCCCTGGGACATTTTTATGAGTTTCTAAAATACCTCTTTGTCTTTTAAAAATATGTTGCAGATGGGATACATGTATACACACAATAAAAATATTCAGAGAGCGCTCTTCTGTCTTATGATATATCAATAATTTGGTTGCTATAAGTATTGAAGATTAGGAAAAATTGCCAATCCCAAATCTTATAAAGAAAAAAAGAAAAAAATGCTTCCCATTATTATTCTATCTCAATATTGTAAGAAGTTCATACATTTCCTTATTTGTTTTATTGCACTAAGACATAGTTTCTGAGAATACATCAAATCATAATTTATATATAAATGGTGGTTCTCAAATTCCTACATATCAGTGGTTCTTAAGTAGGGCTGATTCTCTTTCTCCCACTCTCAGAAGATATTTGGCAACATCTGGAGACCTTAATTGTTACAACTCAGAGAGAGCTATAAGCATATAGTGGGTAGAGCCAGAGATGCTCCAAACACCCTAGAGTATATAAGACAAAGAACTACCCAGCCCAAGTAGTGTTGACACCGGGCAATTCCTGCAATGGGGATTTAATATAGGAAATATAAGCTGTTTTACATTAAAAACCCATATCCATAATATAAGACATAAAATGATTACCTTTTATACTACCTGATGACTAAGACATGCTAAATCTAGTTAACATGGAAACCTCTTTATTATTCATCACATAATGATCTGTTAGTTACTGTTGAAATTCGCTCGAGTTCACTTTTGATGGAATGTTTACATCAATCAGAGAAGGGTGGTTTTATAAAGAATGTTTTATCATAATTGAATATTAATTCTTTATTATTAACTATCAAAAAGGGTCAACTCTTAATTGGCTTGGTAACAGGAGGCACAGAGGGAATGATAATTGAAATCTACCCTTTCTATAGGTGGAAGATTAGTCAAAACAACTGAGTTGACACAAATGAAATAGAATATTGATATTTAGAATTTCAGAATTGTAGTTATTCCCTAAGTTATATTAATTTTAGATTTTGCACCTTTAATTATAGCAATATAAAGGAAATTTTTTAAAATGTGCTAAACACATTCCTTAGGAACACAAAAGACTCTTCTTTCACTCTAATGTGCATGCGTGGATGCATGCAACCCCCACCCCCAACCAACACACACACACATACTACCTCAAAAGGAATGTGTAAGACTCAATATTAGCTCTCTGGTAAATATAGAATAGATTTGTTTTCCTCACTAAATTAAGATAAATTTACAAGCGGGCTACTGTATAAGGCAAAGAGTGGGTCAGCTTTACAGACAAAATTTCTCTCCAGTTAGGAGCAAGAGCCACATGAGTTAAATCAATTTGAAGCAGCAGGAGAAAAAGAGAAGGCTAAATATCATGGTCTGCACAAACCTCATTGAGAAACCGGAAATCCTGACTGACTGACAGACTGACTGACTGACTGACTGACTGACTGACTGACTGACTGACTGACTGACTGACTGACTAAGGCTGGCAAGTTCCAGCCACATCTGATCTCATCATCAGGAGATAGCAACCCAGGGGTGCATCATGTTTCTCCTGCACCACATCATGCTGACTTAGGCTGGTGACTAAGACAAAGACGGGGCGGAGTTCGGGTTTCCGCTGTGGAAAAGGGGGTAATTCTATTTGGCTTGAAGTATATGGCATTTTAGGGGAGAAAGTGAGTCTGTCTGAAGAATGTCTTGTCCTGAGGAGGAATTCTAGCGAGTAATTCTATTCTACTTTAATTCTCCACTGAGCATGTAATGAAGAATAATTTCATTCTAACTTATTTCAACACGTGACTGGCAAAGAGTCCTTTACCTCAAGCTTCCATTTCTCGGTTCCACTGGGAATGGGGCATTATTTGAGAACTTAATTAAGGAGGAAGTTGAATAACCATTGTAAACTATTCTACACAGACAATAAGCATAGAGCAAAGTCCAGCAAAAGCAGACTCCAGTAGCGTTTATTAAGACTAGTATTATGGGTTTATAAAAAGAATAGTGAATGGTGTAATCTATCTGGGAATCATAATTACAATAACTGGCATGAAAAAAAATCCTTTTAATCCCCACTCAGAATCAACAAAAAGGAAGGATGACACTGAACTGTCAGGCAAGATGCACAGCAATTTGGAATCAATTCATTTCCTTTAAATTGGTCCCACAAATAAAAAAAATAAAACACCCCCAAATATGGACTTTCCAGAGAACTTTTCATGAAAGTAAATAGAGGTGTTCAGGGTGCGAGAGGGAAAAACACAGACGGAAGGCACAGATCTAACAGTCTCTGAAGGGGCTGGGTGGGTGTGGGAAATAAGACGGCCCTATTGATTAGAAGACACATGTTTACCACGGGTAATCAAAATTGAAGTAACAGGAGAGGAACACTTAAAAAAAACTATTATTAAATCAAGAATGATAATTGCCTATATATATATATTGGCAGGGCTAAGAAAGAGATGGTAACATACATCTGAAGAGGTGTGATCCCATACTCTGAATCATACATGGTGTTATATACCAATGTTACCTCAATAAAAAAATACAATTTAGAAATAGGTGATATGGACAGCTTTAGTCCTCTAATGTTTGATGTAGCAGTTGTTTTCTCAACATGATAGAATAATTAAGGGAAAGCTTGGGCTATTTTTAAAATATGTGATACAAACACATCATTTGGGTAAAAACTGTGTTCCTAAGAAAACATGATTTCAGTCCAACTTTCCTAGTCTTTTGCAGCAATCAGATGTGGTGGGCCTAAGCTCCCCATATGTATGCAAGTATATACATGCACAGGCGCAGACCTGGTGCAACTGGGGGAGAGTGCTATATAGATCAGGATTCTAGTGCCCACTGGAAAACAGCTCCTGAGAGAGCTGGAAGAATGCATTCCCACAGCACATACGTGGTGTCTTATATAAATAATGATGGTGCTGATCACAATGGTGACCATGGAAAATGATGACAAACAGATGCAGACTTTTCCAGCCTTTTGAGAGAGAGAGAGAGAGAGAGAGAGAGAGAGAGAGAGAGAGAGAGAGAGAGAGAGAGAGAGAATAGACACATATACATAGACATATATATTCACCTATTCCTACACTCGCCCTCCTACCCACTCACTATTTTGATCTATCCATCCATCCCTCTTCATTTACTTTCACCCAAACCAGGCACACCAGCAGTTACTGGGGATAATGACACAAAGAACACAAGTTCCTGCTCTCAAAGAGCTCAGTTCTAAAGAGGTCCTATAGTAAATTTTTTACAAGAAAGATCTGTCACTTCTTTCTTGGGATAAATAGTATCTTTACCAAAGGCCATATTGAGAAATAAAGTGTGAAAAAAAGATCAACCTTCATGTTGGAAATGCTTGTAAAAGGCACAGTCTAAGACAGTGCTTCCCAATAGAAATACAATATGAGCCAACTATATAACTTAAAATTTTCTAGAAGAGACATTAAAACAAAGCAGGAAAAAACTCAGGTGAAATGAATATATTCACAGGTTCTTTTAAAAACAATATCCAAAACACTAATCACTTAACATGAAATCAACAGGAAACTTATAAATAGCTATTCTGAATACTTCTCTATGTGAACATCTCAATAGGGACACATTTTAAGTGTTTGGTAGCTACATGTGACCTGCAATACAAATCTATGGAAACACTGAACCACTGTTTCCAGTCTGGCTTTGTGATTGTTTTTGGATTAAAGATAATTTAGTCTATTACCTCATTTTCAATACTGGAAAGGTCTTTCATTTCTGTTTATCTGGGTCATAAATCTTCCTGAACTGATCTATTCAAAACATTTATTTAATGTGGATCATTTCGGGCTTGGTATCATATGGAATCACTGCTCTGGAGCCAGATTGCTTGATTAGGAAGACACTATTTACTTTGTGACTTCCGACAGTGACTTAACCTCTCTGTGCCTCCATTTCTCATCTATAATATAGGAATAAAAATATCTTATGTATAGGATTTATGGGATCACTGTGAGGTTTAAATGAATCAATTTTATAAAGTGCTTTTAGTACAGCATCTCTCACAGGGCAAGCAATAGACAGCTATTTGATAAAGCGTTTTTAGTTATGAAAATTTTAAATGGGTATGCATTTTCCCAACATGTTAAGGAAGTAAAACATACCCTCAAGAAAGATTACTTTGAAGAGAAAATCTTTTAGCTAGAATTAAACTAAACTTAGAAGACTTGGGGATATATTAAACATTTATAAGTCAGTCTATCTGTGCTCAATGTTCTAACATAAAAAAAGATAGTATTTTAGCATATCTAATTATTAAAAAATTGTGGTAATAAATGAGGTGCTAAACATAAAAATATTTGAAGAATTTCATTTAGTGGTGATCATTTCTACAAAGCCAAGGAATCTGGTTATAACTTAATACAGCTAATGGATGCAGACTGTGAAAAGCTATGAAGTTAGCATTTGTGAGGCTCCATTTGCAGAGAGAGAAATGGCTATTTGTTCACTTACGGTACACAAACACACTGAAATTTCATTTTAATCTCTGTTGCCATTATATTTCTCTCCTGACCTTCATGCTTAGCAATGCCAGGCCTTCAGAGAGAAGCTCACAACTCTGACATTGCCAGGCATCCAAAGCATTATCATTCCCATAATTAACAGTGACTGGAAACAAATAATTTAATTCTGGGACAAATGAAAATGAATCAATGGTGTCAACTCCATTTCCCATCTTTCTAATTTTCTGTAACAAAGAAGGAAAGGCAAGCATTTGTTCCCTGGTATGAGATTCACTTAGGGAAGTGAGAGACAGATGAGTAATTGGTGATGTCCTATTCCACGTTCCCACAAAACACTGCTGTCCTGAGCAGGAAAATCATTCTCTGTCCTGGACAAATAGTTCAAGCTGTGTGAATATGGTAATTGGACATATTTATATTTTAAGAAGATATACTCATATCTTGATGTGGTGAATTACAAGGAAAAACATCTAGAAGGAGTGAGACCATACACCCAAATAGATCCGAGGGTTCAAGAATTCCTTCCAGTCTCCTTCTATGCAAAAAAGGAATAGAACAGTGTTGCTAATGACAATTTAGCAATGAAAGAAGAACAAATGGAAACCTGTGGTATTTGCAGTAAAATCAATAGCACGGTACCTTAGCCTTGGATTTAGAATGTATGGTTTGCTTATAGAGCTGCTAGTTAAAAAGGATTTAGCTGCACCATAAGCTCTAGCTTTGTGATTCCTGGTTCAATCACTAAACTTTAATCTGCAAAATAAGGTCTGGACTGTGACCCAGATATTCTTTTTTGTTGTGAATTTCCCAGTGTGTGGAGCTGATGAACACTATACCAATGTGGAGATTCTGCCAGTTGCTGTGTCTGTTCCAATTATGCTTTCCAGAACTGAGTAATAACCACAAGAGGGATTCAGGGATTCACTGGATCCAATTTGATGGAGCTGAGCTAAAAGTCCATCAGTCACCTAACACCCATAAATCCTCTGTTCAGATGTGTAGGTCACAATTGACATTTGGACACAGCTGGAGTTAGTAAGTTAGAACTAGTACCTAGTCCAGTCATGAGAATTCTGATTAGTTCCTTTTCCCTCACACACAGTTGCTCTGGTAAAAGGCTACAGGATACTTTGGGGTGGTGGGGAGAAATATTAACAGTGTAAATTTGGGTGTGTACCAGGGTCTTTTCTCAAAGGGATTCACTCTCCCTTTCATTTTAGGGGTCTATAAGTTGGCTCATGTCTGGGAATTGATTGAGGGGTTATGACTCTCATTTTTATGATTCCAATTTTATTTCTGTTCACTTGACTTAGAACTCTTTCATTTACATGCATCGTTAAGAATTTAGTGAACTTCCTACCTGTTTTACCTCTAGGAACACCACTGTTCTACAGCTGCTTTGACTGCAGCTCTTTACCGTAACCTGGCCTGGATCCATTAAACTGTACAGAACAGACCAGGTTGGCTCCTCAGTCCCACCATCTTGGAATTTATGTGCTGATGGAAGAGAGCGATTAACACATAAAAAACAAATATTTCCAGGCTTGGGGAAGTGGTACCAAGGATTCATGGTGTGTCACTGGGACTGGTGGCCACAGGACAGGCCTCACATCCCCAGTGAAAAAGGCCCTGGGAGAAGAGTCTTTGATGTTGAAAGGACTGAAGCCTTAGTTTGAGTTCATCTAGTTTTTCTCAGAGATTTAATAAAATCTCTTAGGGTCTCCAGGAATAAAGTCTTAACTCTTTGGCTAGTGTTTTAGTAATAAGAGGTTAACTATTTCAGATATTTCAAGTTGTGTGAATATGGTAACTGGACATATTTATATTTTAAGAAGATATACTCATATCATAAAAAAAGGACCATAACAAATCTCTACCTGCTTATGTACTGGATTCATAAGTAAGGAGTGGGAAGGATTTAAATATTACATGTCTTTTAAAAACAAGCTTTATGTAAAAATTGGTTTGTAAAAATTTGGTCATTGTGAGTCTCCCAACCTCCTTGTCATTACCTCTCTTCGGGAACTAATTGCTTTTCAGCACATGGAGAAAGGGAGTGCTATCTGTGTGTCTTCCCTCTATGACCAGACCGGAAGCACCTGGAGGCCAAGGACTACCCCATAGCCCTATACTAAATGGTTTTGGGGCTAGAGTTGGTGCTACAGTATTTTTTTATTTCAACTGTGATGGAACTGTAGAAAACAGAGACCTGGCTGAGAGCAAGTGTGAGACAGAGTACCTCAGATCCAGAGGTTCAGAGACAGGTATCCAGAGCTACTAGAGGAACTGCAAAGATGCTGAGAAAAACCCTGTGTCATTGAGCTGGCACTTCACATGCTATGTGTAGGAAAGGTGGCCAATTACTCAACTAGGAAGAAATAGCGCTTTCTTTATTTTCCTTAACAAAACTTCCTTCATTTTCATTAACAGCTTAATTTTTTGCATCCTTCAGCTATTGGGTTCCATTAAAATCTGGATGTTTTGCCACCTGGGCCCAGGTGAGTAAACTCATAAGGCTACAGTCTAGAGAACCTCCATCCATTCCAGACGGCAGGAATTCTCAATTCCTCTCATCCGGTTCTCCCAAGTCTTTTGCTCATGATTAGTCATTTTTGTTTCTCACGTGAGTGAGATTTGAGATTTAAAATCAAAAACAGGGCTTTCTCTCTCTCCTTGGGCTGTCACTCTGAGGCAATGTAGCTGAACGAATGGATGGAAGAGTAGGGAGAGAACAGGAAATACTATACTGTGGGCAGAATGTTTCTAGACATTATTCCACATTTCCTCCTTCACCGTGTACTTTAATACAAACCTTACTTGATTCTCACACTCCAAGGTAGGATGGTAAGTTTTATGATGTCCCTTTCACAAAAACCAAATCCTGGTTTGACCCTGAATGACTTCCCCCAGGCGCACAGGGACTTCTGCACTCCCAGAACTCTGGTGTCAAGTTAGCAAAGGCAAAGCGCATTAACTTGTGGCATCATAATTTCGAGAGCCTCGCTGAGTTAGCAATACACAGTTTGTGCTTTGCCAGGCCAATTATGTTATTTGGAGGTCAGCAGCCCTGAGGTTCTGGCAGAAAAGTGATTCATCTATGACAGGAAAGAGGATGATATCATGAATATACCCAAGCAATCTGCTGCTATACTGCCTTTGAATTAGCTTCTGAACAATCCCATCATTTGTTGTATTTTGTAGTACATTTTCTTTTTTTTAAATTGTATCATTTTTATATTGAGGCAACATTGATTTACAACACTGTACCCATTCAAATGTATGTTACCACCCACATGCACCACCAAGGCTCAATATTCCTTTGCCATAGACCATTGTCGCTTCCTCGCCACTTTGCTTCCCACTTTCCAGCCTCCTTTTCTGGTAACCTCAATTCTTCAGTCAGATTTCTAAGTTTTATTTTGCTTTAATTTCGTCTGGCCCTTTGTTTGTTTCTTTATATATCATGTATTTGTCTTCCTCCTTCTCCTATTGTAAATAGTGCTCCAATGAGTGTAGGAGTATATGTAACCCTTCAAATGAGTTTTTCCATATTCTTTAAGTAGACAGGTACCTAGGAGTAGAATTGCTGGATCATATGGAAGACCAATTTTTAATATTTGGAGATTGCTCCATACAGTTTTCTATAGGGGCTAGACCAGTCTACACTGCCAACAACAGTGTAGTATAGGAGGATTCCTTTTTTTTCCACACCCTCATAGCATTTGCTATGTCTGGTCTTTCTGATATTGGCATTCTAATGGCAGTGAGGTGATATCTATTATGGTTTTGATTTGCATTTCCCTGATAATAACTGACAATGCACATTTTGTGTCTGTTAACAACTGTATGTTTCTTTAGAGAAGTGTCTATTTAGCTCTTCTGCCCTTAATGGCACTTACTCTGCAGTCAATTGAGTTGACCATGTCAAAATCCAAACTAGAGATTAAAATTCCCATAATTTTTTCATAGTCAGGTATTTTTAAGTCTGTGATACTGCTGAAGCTTCCCAAGGAAGATTGAAAATGGAACGAACTGGAAAGTTCAGAATACTATTCACCTTTTCCATACAGACTAGTGGTATTACAAAGGTAATATAAAGGAGAAGGAACACTTGGCCTTTCCTGGTGGCAAAATGTTTTATCCTATGGATTCACTTTAAATTCCTTTAACAAATAGTCCCAAATAATACCTGTTCTTACTCGGGTGTCTCAATTCACTCATCATAAAGGAGGCCCAATGGTCTATGATAAAGGACTATGGTGTCTTGCTGGTGGGTATGGTGTGGTGACATACATCTAAGAATGTGTGAAGCTATTCCACTATGTTGTACACAGTATTACAAATCTGTGTGACTTCAATTAAAGATAAATACCTCCCTAAGTCAGCAATATATGTAGCCAATGTTATACAGATCTCTGAGCACTAAGTGTCCCCTCTGCTGAAGAACTCTCTCCATTATTACAAAGCAAATTAATAAAACCAATCATTTTCCCCCAAGGAAAAAAAATATTTTTACACATTTACAAACTCTCCAAATATTTTGGTTTACTGAAATGCACTGTCTTTATTATATCAAGGAAAGCTCCAAAATGTGTGTAACTTAGTCATGTAATTTGCAAAATATCCACTATGTGCAGAAGGTAGCATATGACTCTAAGAAGTTAAAAGAATCAGAAAAATCTGTAATTATCCACCAATCTCATTATGTACACAAATCTTGTGGGAGAAAAATATATAAAAATTTAAAAATATTTATCCAAATAACCATTGGTTTGCAGAGGAAATAAGTATCTGTATTCTTGGAGCAACCACTTATACAGTTGTTGGGAAAGGCAGTCACTAGAATGCTATTTTCCATTGGCATGTGAACCTAGGCAACTGGAGGCTCCTTGCTCACTCCCATCTTTGTAATAAGCATTCTTCTTCCTTTCCAACCCCAGAAACTACTTCAAGGACACAGTCTTGAGATAGAATTGTGTTGAGACCATTTGGATGGTGTACACAGAAACTTGTTAAGATTTGGTGGACAGGTGTGGAAAATTCTTATTTTGCAGCCATTTAAGACAAAGCCTTGTAAGTATGTTTCCATGTTCATTAAAATGATCCCCTATAGAATGATCATAAAATGATCCCAATATAGAATGCTATATCTCTTTCTGGGGGCCAATTCTAGATTATATCCAGGAAGCTTCTAGGGAAGTTACAACCCAACAATAGTTTATTCCTTTAATGCTTATATTCCTATTCACCTTAGTTCTGATTTTAAAGCACTATTATTTGTAAGTAAGGAAAACATGCTATAGTTTTCTGATCTTCTCTTTCATCAAAAGTATGCTTTGCTGTGTGGGCACCACACCAGAGTGGATATGTTTTTCAAATTTATAGGGATACTATCTATTCTATTTTGTTATTTCTTATTTTATTTTGTGGTTTTTAATATTATTACTACATATTCATCTTGTGTTAGGTACACCAGAATGTCTCTGATGAAAATAAAATTCTCAAGCATGAATCAGAAATTTGATATTTTTACTATTTTTTTTTCCATACCAAAGCAGAGTTTCTCATACTTCCCTAATCGAGCCATTGGGTTTTCTGAGTTTGTGGATTCACACAAATAAATGCCTCAAGCAAGCTCTTTAAAGAAAATGACCACCAATGGCTGTATTATGCTATTACTCTTGGTTAATAGAGAAAACTTCTGTAAATTCAACAAAAGAGAGGAACTTGCAAAATGAACCTTTTATATCTTAAGAAGCAGACTTCCTACCTGGTTAAACACGCTGTTAACAAAGATCAATAAAACATTTACTTGAAACACTCTCATCCTGGATTTAAGAGCATGCTTCAATGGTTCAAACTTTTAATTAGCTCAAAATACAGTAGGACCAGAGCTATTTCTTGCTTGAATTAAATTTTCAGAGGAAAAATACATTTATGAGTGCACTCTGCCAAAGGAACAGTGTTCCATTTAAAACAGTACCCATTTCCTAGAAGCAAAACATTAAAGCAATCAGCTATGAGATTACACATGTGTGTTCCCTTCTCTCCTAGATTTAAAGGTTAACCATTACATTTCTAGGAACCAGCATTGTAGCTTTTAAAGCTGACATGAAGATGGAAAAGGATATGTATTATGGGGTGATTTCTTGGTATTGAGGTCCTCTAAAGTGGAAAACATGTACAATTATGAAGAGTAAACAACATTACTGTAAAATAGAAAGGAGAAAAATCTTACCCGAATCCAGAAAGTAAGCGACAGAAGAGAAAGAAGCCATAACCTTGGACAAATGAAGAAAGGAAGGCAAAGAATCCGTTGACAGACATGCAAATCAGAAGAGACTGTTTCCTTCCCACTTTGTCTGCCAGTCCTCCCCAGAAGAACGCCCCCACCATCATCCCGAGGTACACTATGCTGCCTGCAACACACAGAAAACAAAAAAATATGTCAGAGAGAGGGAGAAAATGACACACGAAACAGCAAATGAACAAGCGACAAAATACATTCCAGCATTTTGCATGGGCACAGTGTCCTATAAAATATGTTCTTCGGTGTACATAAATCACCTCTTAACTTGGAGAGTAAGCCCTCCGAGCTATCTTTGGTCATCAGAACCTAAGGCAAAAGCAAAAGATAACAATTGTGTTCTCCCAGCCTCTTGGAGATGGAGGAGCATGTGTGAGGCACCTCCACAAAATACAATCCTGGAGTCTGAATCACAGTCACATCCTCTTTGGTATGAATGTCCCACCTCGACCACGGTCAATGGTGCCCAAGTGGATCCTCCAGCCTGCTTCAAATCCCCACCTCAGCAGATGACCTGTGTCCAGGTCATCCAAAGACTTCCATGGATTCTTTCTCTCTAGTCCCTCCTGAAATCTCTGGTTCTTCCTTTAGAGTCAGGGAAGACAGGCTTAAAGGTTACAAGAATTAATCTAAAATAGTCTTATACTCTGCTCATAAGAGAAAGAAAACTTTTTCTTGGAGTCAGGGTCTGAAGGAACCTAAGAAGACAGGACATAGCCCGAGTAGATTAGGAAGTATTAAACTTGTCATGGTCGGCTTTGCTTCCATAGGGAAACAAATGGACAATTTAGAGCAAACAGATGTCCCTATTAGTGTGGGGACGTCACTCTGCGTGTACACAGATTTTCTAATTCACTTGATTCTTCTGAAAAAGAAAAAAACAAAAAACCCAGATGGAAACCTCTGTCTAGACTCTTTCTCAGGACGAAATCATATTTGGTACAGTAAGAGTTACCTCAGAAGAGATTCTGAAAGTATGCAGTTTCTAGAGGAAATGGCATGATTAGTAAATGAAGGTTTGCTACATCTGGATGTAGCATTTAAAAAAAACAACTATTACTTTTGTCTGTTTCTGCCTTCTCTCTTGCTGCACAAATGCACCATTTGAACAGACCTCTTTCAAAGCACTTTCATGATACTTAGCAGCTAAACCCCAAAACACTTGGTTATTTATTGCTTTAGATTAATGTGGCAAATATTTGAACTCTTACCCCAAATTAGTTTGCTTAACACACAGTTAATAGACCAGTATGAGACCCAGGAGAAGAACACTTGGCAAACCTTGGTGACTCCCACATCCTGACTCACAGGTACTACTGCCTGCAGGCAGCTACAGTGAGTGGTGAATGTACGAACAGTTGTACAATGAGACAAAACAAAAAAAGCTGTCTTTATTTAAACTGAAGTACTACAACATGGCGGGATATCATTTTTTGCCTGGGTGTGGAAGGTGTTTTGTTTTTTTTCCATACTACAGACCAGCCATACAGAGAACATCCTTCCTAACACAGGTTACTCAAAACATAAGACCCAACACATATCTAGAAAATAACTTAAAGAACATATTAGCATATGGGGCCAGGGGACTCCAAAAACAGACAGATCTACCCTGGAAGTGACTGGCAGCATATCTTGTATTTATTACCTAAGAGGCTAAGGTTTGTCATTCACACCTCTCAGAAGAATAACCAGCAGCTAAATGGCATATAAAATAAGTGTCTTGACAACTAGAAATCAGAGGCATTCTGCAGGGAAGAGGGAGGGATTGGGATCAAGGGAGGGACGGGAAGAGCACAAGAGACTATGGTGATGGTGCACGGGTGAATTGGTGGTAGAAATTCTATGGGGACCACACCTAGAAAAGAGAGCAAACATTGTAAGAAAAAACAAATTAAAATAAATATATATTTTTAAATCAGTGTCTTTAGACATGCCTACAAATGGGAAAGTGAGCTTCCACAGACAGACTATGATTCGTGTCTGCTGCAATCTAAAGACTTGGGAGACCTCTGCAGGGCTCCAGCCTCAGGAACAATGACAAAAAAAAAAAAAAAAAAAAAAGGTAATAAGCACTTGCTGAACACTTGAGCACTGCACTAGTTGTAAGAGCTTGTATAATTTAACGTATTTGATCCTCACCACAGTCCTCTGAGGGCAATGCCACGGAATTCCAGTTCATTGGTGAGGAAGGGAAGTACAGAGAAGTTAATGATTTGACCACAGAATTAAGTTGCAAGTCAGTCCCACCGTCAGCTCTTCTATGGCGCTTGCATCCTCTAACAGTCCTGACTGCCCTGCTGTGAAGACCCCCCTGTCTGCCCAAGCTCCTGTGTGGCAGTATCATCTAGGATGCAAAGTACTGCCTTAAATGTCTGAGGTGTCTCCTCCCTGGGCACCACCTTCACAGAATGAATTAAGTCCAGGCTAGCAGAAATGACTGACAGGAGTGAAAGGAAATGCTGTTACGCTCTCCCCAAACACATGGCACAGGATCCACCACTCATTCCCACACGCTTCAACAGAGCACATTCCCTGGGTGGAGGGAGAGAATCACTGCTGAAAACAGCTTGGTTGCGCCACAGGAGAAGTGGAAATCTAATCCCTTGCTACATAAAAAACAAGCAAACAATCAGGTTCCTGCACGCAGTCCCAAAGGAGGACAGTGTCTTTGCGTTTCTGGAGCAGGAGGGACGATGCTCCTGCACAGTGGCCTCACGCCTGTCATTCCCCTCCTGACCAGTCGCTTGCCCTGTCTTTGCTCCCTCGGCTCTGCGCTCCATTTATTTATTTATTTGTTTGTTTGTTTGTTTGTTTATTTATTTATATTTGACATCAATTGTAATCTCCATGTATTCCCCATCACCATATCACCAGTGCACCATCACCTCAGTCCCCCGTGCTCCTGTCTGCCCTCAACCCTCCCCTTTCCCCTCCCCACCAAGTGTCCCCAGTTTGTCTTTGTCTTTTCATTTTTGGTTTTTGTGTCTTTATTGTTGTTATTATTATTATTATTGTTCTTATTCTTTTCCTTGATCCTTATATGGTTTCCCTATAGTCCTCCTAGGGGAGGAACCATAGGAACCATGTTCCTATGAATGCGTCTAGTCTTTCATTTTTGATTGCTGAATAGTATTCCATCGTGTATACAGCTCTGCGCTTTATGAAGTGATGACGCGAGTGCTCTGAGGCCCCTGTCTGGGATGCTAGCTCTTGGCCACCAGCAACAGTGCGAGGGCACAGTCCCACACGGGGAGCTTTTAGAAGCTCAGAAATAGAACAGGCTGAAGGAACTGAGCTTGCCCTGGCGGTCACTGACTTCCGTGGAAGAGCTTAGTGACCGGACATGACACAAAGTCCTCTATTATTAGTACCTTGTACTGAGTCACTTGAAAACGCCACTTATTAGGGGTTTTAACATTTAAAAGTACAATTCAAACGGCCTTGCTTCAATTCCCCCAGGCACCTCTATTAATACATAATAAGCCCTCACTTCATCGATAGGCTCTTAGAAACTGATTTTAAGTGAAACAAAGTCTATCTAATGAAAGCAGATTCTCAAATAAGGTCGTTTTTCATTCATTCATTCATTTTCATATTTCATTTCATTCATTTTCATTCAACACTAGTGGGGACTTGTTTTTCGCATCAACATTATAATGTGATGTTGATAAAATAATATTAGAGGACCTACTGTATATATTATATATAATATATACTTGCATATATATATGCACACACACGTATATAAACTATGCCTACGTAAAAGTGTATACAAATGAAAATAAGTCTTCTTTTACCTTGGTCCTCTTCCCAAAGGTATTGCTATAAGTTTTTTGAAGATTTTAATTCAGCTGGGCTTTCAGAAGGTTGAACCTGACCGAAGAAATAAATGCAAACTGAAACCCACTCTTCTCCTACCTCAGCTCTGGTTCAGGCCCTTCCAGGCCTGCCCGGTCGACTGGAAGCGGCCTCCAGCCTGACCTCCCCATTAAGGTCTTTTCCAACATGGGTCCTGAATCCATGTTATTTAATCATAGCCTCATTTCCCTGATAAATATCACATTTCCATTTCTGCCCCTTTGCTAAGCTGCTTTTGATTCTTTTTGACAATTTCCAAGCGAGAACATTCCTTTCCACCAATACCATTCAACCACATTTAAACAGAACGATTTTAAGAAATGGTAAATATTGTTTTTCTCATAGTAAATTTTAGCCTATTGCTTTTTAATTTTATTATTTAAACATTTTTTAAAAATTTCTTTCTTACATCATTGTGGTCCCCATAGTTCTCCTGCCACCATTTCACTCAGGAGCCATCACCATGTTCCCTTGTGCTCAACCCTCCTGCTTTGCCCCTCTTGTGCCTCCCCTTTGCTGGATGCCTCAGCTCTCTGGTCAGTTTGCTAGTTTTCCCTTTGTCTTGACCTTTTGTTTGGTTTCTCTCTATTCCACATGTAAGTGAGACCAACCGGTGCTTATCTTTTTCCTTCTGACTAATTTCTCCAGTCAATAGATTTTTAAAAATTGTTTTAAGGACTTCAGTTATCCATGCCTAATGCATTACTCTATAATTCACGGTACCATTTATTTACAAGTTGATTTTCAATGAAACACCTTCCGTGGTGGTATTCTGTATTCAGTGATAAGTAATCTTCATGGGGCAAGGATCACACTCACCTTTTACATAAGAGGATTTCTTAGGTTGGAACAAAATTGTAAGTCAAAGTAAAATAAAACTAAATCTTTAAGAACACATTGACAGTTATGGAAAGAGTTATTGAAAAGAATAATAAAATATGATCTATTGTTTTCACAGGATTAAGAAAAAATGTTTTGTTGCCTAAATTATGCTTAATATTTTTTAGATATTCCTCCTTTTATAACAGACATGTCCATTTATTCTTGCAAAGGCAGGGTTTTCTCCTACAAACGCGTGTCATACCTACAGAAGTAGCCCACTTAGCCAACTTTACTTTAAAAGCTTGATGAATTAATAAATCCTCTGCACACACCCTGACAACTACTGCCTTAACCTTTTGCCCTGATTTTACCCATTTTCTTTTTGCTTCCAGCAACATCGTTTAGGTTTAATCTTTTTATACTGAACCTGCATATGTCAGTTTTTCTTGTTACTAATTATTTAATTAAGAATCAATTGCATAAATAATGAAATATGAATATGAAAGGAATAGAAAATAAGCATATGAGGTTTGGAAATATGAAAACTAACTCATGAAAAACTTGATGGAGAAGAGTTGCAGAAAAAGATTATTACTATTAAACAGTGTAAATACAACTCTTAAAAGACAGAAAAAAATCAAAGTGAGGAAAGATTCTGTGATTAGATTAAGGAATAGGTGTCTCTCAGTTTTCACTCCACCTTAAAGAAATTAAAATTGAGGGCCTCCCTGGTTGCCTAAGGGTTAAGTCCCAGCACGCTTCTACCATGAAGGCCAACTACAGTAGCCTGAGGTCAGCTCTGGCCAGGGAGGGGACCCACATGGTGCAGCAGACCTTTCCTGTCTTACCCATTGCTCCCCTCAGCAGTGTATTATAGTATATCTGCCTGTTCTGCTCCCCACTTTGTCTCTGGTGAATCTTCTAATCCCTTGTCCCTCTGGCCTGCATCCTAGTTCTGTGCAAAAATAATTTTTTTTTAAAAAAGAAATTAAACTTGAAAATCAAATGTACATTATGACTGTGGTGATGCAGGAAAGACCAGGGGAGTTTGGCTAGAAGATGCCTACACAAGAAAGTCTTTGTTCCTGTATTCAAAGAATACATGCTCTATGTTAAAACATGGGGGCTAGGTACAGATCTATATTTTGCAAGTTTTCCAGCTTTTACCTGCTTCTCCATTAACTAATTACCTTTCTGGAATTAACTAGCTAAAGGGATTTCTAACTTGCCTCAGAAGATCCCTGAAGACATGCCTTATGGTTAAAGAAATCAGGTTTGCATCAACCACTGGTATAGTCATCAATTACCCACTGACTAGTTTAGCCTATTACGAAAGGCAACACTGAAAATGGCATCTCCTAAGATCAATAACAGCACTCACAAACTGCCTCTGCTCTACTTCCTCAAAGATTCCTTTCCTTTTCATTGCATACAGGAAATATCCCTGGAGTGAGAGTCAAGCTACCCAAGATGAATTCTTTGACCCAGCTGTAAGATCTCGGTCAGTCTTGCAGCTTCCTCCCATGTCAGATGATATGGTTGGGCTGGGTGTTGGTTAGCCCTGCAAAGCTGGCACAGTCTTTCCCTTCTGTGGGGAGGAGACCGCTGTTCCTTGCTGATCTCTTACATTTCCTCCCCACCCAACCACTAATGTGGAAGCTCTCACAGTTGCTGCCCCGTGGACACTGCTCCTAGAACCCCCAAATGGCTGGATAATGATATGGTCTTCCCTTGACAAGAGACTCCAGTAACCACTTCCCTTCCTGCTGCACCTGCACCCACCCACCCAATGTCAAGAAAGCTGCCACATCTCCCTCTTTATCTATGATTTTCTAATTCTCTTCATCACTGAACTCTGTAACTGAAGTAGGAGTGAAAACATAAAACTCAAGGTAAGTATTTGTTCTATTGGGTTTCACTGAATGTGCTGAGAAGTGACACAGTGGGGGTTGGGGTAGGGAAAGAAGCAAGACTGTTTTTAACCACTGCAATATCCTTCATCTTCATCTTCACACCAGTACCAGTTACCAGTGGTAACTACCACTCTAAACTATGGGCCAGGCAGGAAAAAACTAAGTGCCACACTCATAAAACAGGTGGCTTCAATTTAAATCCTTGCTCTGCCTTCAGTAGCTATTTGAGCCTAAGTAAATGACTCAATTTCTTAATGCCTCGATTTCCCCTCCAAACAATGGAGCTGATAATCCTATCTACTTCTGAGGGTGTTTTAGTGATTACATGGAATAAAGCATGTAGCAATGTGTGAAATATAATTAATATTACTACTGGTGGGAGGTAAAGAAAGAAAAGGAGAGAGGGAAATGGTGATGAAAAAGAGCAGAAAGAAAAGGTATGAGCTGTAGAATGGTAAGAAAGTGATGTGATAGCTGTTGGCTTCCTTCATCTCAAATTCTGAAAGGAAACTACTTGAAATAGTACTAGGAGGAGTCAACTATTTTTTTTTTTAAAGATCAAAGACTTACATTTTATGACTTGAAACTATTTAAATACATAATTAATAGGCCTTTTGAAAACCAACCCTTCACTTTTCCCAATCAATCAATAAGAGTTATTACATGTTCAAATGCATTATAGACTTCCACAAAATCAAAGTAAAGAAAGTAATAATATCAAAGGTATATGTAAAAGTGAAAAAAAAGAAACTCTTTCTAATTTGCATTGGAGAACATTTGCAACAGAAGTCAACTCACCTCACCAGAAAGAACTGTAAATATCAGATGCTCTTGCAGAACACCTCTGACTTTTACATTTGGAAAGTCTGACATTTAAGTCTGTTGGTCCAGGCAGAGCCTGCTTGTATGGGCAGGTAATGCCAGGTGAGGCGACACTGCTACTTGTTGCCTACATCCACCAGAGCACTAACTAGCACAATAAGGCATTTTTTTTACTAAAACTAGTGAGCAGACTGCAGAAGAAGGAGAGTTCTAAAAAGGAAACTCAGTGAATTCTCTAATATCTTTCCTGGTTAGTGCACAGCCTGCCCGCTGGATGGGGTCAAGGTGTGTAGCGGTAGGAAGGAGGCACAGGAGCAAGGTTCAGGATGGTTCTTAGCAGACGGGTCAAGGAAAGAGAGTCTTGGAGCCCTCAGTGACTTTTTGTGCTTTTATTGTCAGAGGTGGCCAGGTACATGGCAGGCATGGGTGCTGGGGGGCCGGGAGGCTGGCAGGCTCCCAGCCCCCGGCGCATCTCACCCTCTCGGCTGCTTTCTAGTGCTGCTGCTCGTCAGTACTGTCAGTCCTGTTGGTCAGTCCTGTTGGTCCTGGCGTCCTCATGATGCCGCCCATTTAAGCCCGTGTCCAACTCAGGTGCGCCCACTTGCGCATGCCCACCCTGGAATGCTCGCAGCACCGCAGGTGTCCATCATCACAGTGACGGGAGGGTGGAAAGACCTGATTGTTCTCTGACCCTACAAGGTATTAAAATGTTTTTTGCACAGATGATTCCACAGGCCTCCAACAGGGCAATTACAGCCCGCTTGGTATTCCAAGCAGTAAGAAGGTGTAGGAGTCATGGGCATCACAGAGTCATGTTGTGTCCCCTGCGGGTATCACAAATCAATTCCACACCAGGAGGGCCTTTTCCCTGCAATCCCCCTACCCCAAGTCCTGTGGTGAGGGTGAGAAGCATGTCATCGGCTGGACCTTTCTTAATACGCCAGTCACTGAGCCAACCCATGAAACAGGACATCGCATTGCCCTGCTCTTAGTTCTGAGTTCAGCTCTGCCCAGCTCGTGGATGAGCTTCTGCAGTAAGGCAGGCATCTTGCAAGTAAGAAGAGAGGGCAGGGGAAGGTGGGGCAGTGATGCGAGATCCACCGGCGTGGAGTGGATATACTCCTTCTTCCCAAGCTGTTCCCAGCCTAGTACGCTGGTTTTGGACAGTGGGGGCACGTTAGGATTATCTGGGTGCTTTTTTGGGGCATGGGGACAAGCCACACCTAGGTGTTCTGGTTTTGGACAGAGATCTGCAACAAAAACCATACTTTGGTGAGAATCATGATGCTGTATACCCGAAACTTGTATGTAATAAACCAGAGCTACTATATATAGTAAGAATTAAAAAATAAAACAACAAACTTCCCAAAGGATTCTAATATGAAGCTGGGACTTTGAACCTTTGGTTTCCTGGGAAATTAAAAACATGCAAAATATTAATTACTACAAAATGAAGCACATGCTATAATTAAGGAGTGTACCTTATGCTTAAGGGCAGGAAAGAAGGAAGGAGCGATTTAATTAATTCTAGGAAATTCTGAAAAGCTTTCCCACAGAACATGAGCACAGTGACTTTGCTGAGTTTTGAAACATGAATATGGATTTCTCCAAGTAAAAGGGGAAAGGTCCAAGAGAGGGAACAGATGGTGTCCAACGGTTTGGAGGTGCCTCAGAGCACAGCACGCGGTGGGGGGTGTGCAGAAGGGTGGGACGTTGAGCTCATGCGCAGGCCCAACTGTGCCATCCAAGGCTGGGTGACCACGGCAAGCTGCAGACACCCCAAGGAGCTGGACTGCATCCTTTGGGAAACGAACAGTCTGGATATCATCCATACCTGCAAATATCGTACCAGCAACCGTGAAGGATGAACTGCAGGGGAAAAGAGAGAGGAACACAGAGGACTGAACTAATGGAAACTGTAACCTGTGGGGCCAGCAGCACAAAATTTAAGGACGCACTCACTGTTGGCCACCTGCTCTGCATTTACACCACCCCAAGAACGAGTGCTTCCGTTAACTTTGTGCCCTGGGCACCTCACTCTCCAAACCCTTGTCTTGTCCTGGGAGGAAGAAGAAGACCAGTTCAAGAAACTGCCCTGAGAAGTGACTCCAGTAGCTCGGGGAAGGAATGATGGCACCGGATGGACGCTGGGGCAGCAGCGTGGGGAAGAGCAAGCTGGAGGTGTCTTGTGGAGTCAGAATCCACAGTTCTTATAAACGAGCAGTGAAGCAAAGAAGAGCTGAAGCTGACACTGAGGATTCTGAGTCTGGAGAGGTCAGAATAAGAGTAAGAGGGTAAGGGCAGGACAGGCCTGACGGGGCAATTGCCTTGAACAAGTGAGGAAGACGCCCACACTAGTAGCCTTTTTATACTGCGTGCGAAAGGCAGAATAGGGCAGGCAGTCCAGATGATGCGTGCAGATCGATAAAGTAATAATCAACACAGCTGATCATCAGGGAACAGTTCATAAAAGAGGGTGGGTATGGGTTAAACCTCAAAAAAAGAGAGACTGAATTCATATTCAGGCAGGATGGCATTTCTGTTTGCTCTTAGACACACACAACAGTGCTGAGGGTGGTCTGGGGTGGGAGTGGGCTTGGAAAGGTTTGGGGTTTAGAAGAGGGAGGAGCCTGGTTAGATCCTCTGGGCTGGTGGTTGGAGAAGCACAATTAGGCTGCATGAGCAAGAGAAAAATCTTTAAACATCAAGCCAAAAAATTTTAAGTCAATGATATGGATGATGGGAAGTCACTTAAGGGTTTCCTAGTTGGGGAACGAATGCAATCAAAGCCCTACTGTGAAAAGACCAGAACACTTTAGAGCAGACTGACAAACTTACTCTGTAAAAGGCAAGGGATATTCTAGACTTGCAGCTACAGGGACTCTGTTGCAAAGACTCCACTCTGCTCTTGCACAGTGAAAACAGCTTGAGCGAAAATGTTAACAAAGTGGACAGGCAGAGGGTCAATTTGGTCTCCAGACTGCAGACCCCTGCTCACAGAAGCATATGCCTGTTGCTGTGCTGAGGGCAGGTGTGGGAATCATCTGAAGAGCCAGAGAGCAGACGTCTGTGAGAGGCTCCTAAAGCTTAATGACAAGGCTAGGGTGACAAAGAACAGGAACATGTTGGGTGGTGGCGGCAGGCGGGGCAGTAATGAGTCTGCAAGAAGAAAAGAGAGGAAAAAGCCCAAAGGCCAGCCCTTGACATATCACAACATATAAAGGAGACAAAGGCAGAGGTATGAAGGGTGGGTGAGTTGGGGGACTCTTGTGGAAGCAGAGGTTGGGAAGGTTGGGAAGCACATGAAGTTGGGGAGTCCTGAGACACCCAAGGTGCCCTGCACTGCCCAGACAGCAAACAGTGCAGTCGGGATGGCTACAGGTGAGCCCAGAAACCAAAGACAAGCTGTCTGCTTATGCCTTCTTAGTGCCGTCAGACGGAGAGAAACCTGGAGTTCCTGTCAGTTTTGCAGAATTTCCCAAGAAGACTTCTGAGAGACAGTGTCAGGGGAAGAGAAGTCTGAATCTGAGTAAGTGGCAAAGGCAGATATAGTACGCTGTGATCAGGAAATGAAGGATTATGGGCCAGCTCAGGGAGGCAAGACAAAGGGCCCTGGTGCCCCCAAAAGATCACCCTCTGGATTCTGTTCAGAATTCTACCTCATGATCAAAACCACAAACCCTGGCAGGCCTATCAGAGATGAGACAAATAAGCAGGGTGAGATGTGGAATGACTTTAGTTCTTTATTTTTTATATATTATTTTATATATTGTATTTTATATAACATAAATATATATAATTGTATTTTATATTATATACATAATATAATACTGTTATATTATTTATATTATACATTATTATTTAGTTATTAAGGAAAAACAGCCTTAGAAGGTGGCAGAGCACAAGTATGAGAGGGACATTGCAGACGATAAGATGAAAGGACAGGTGAATGGTGCAGAGTCCAGCTGAAGTTGCCAGGAAATAGGAGGAAGGCGAATAGGAGGGGGAGGATGAATAAAAAACTGCTTCTGTGCCTCCCTTTAAATACCTCAAAGAAGGGGAGACCTTTGCTGTCTGAGATGTGTCTGTTGTCCTCATTAGGCTGAATCTCACAACCAGATGGTTGTCCCGCAGAGCACTCGGGAAGTGGTGGGGTTTACAACAAGCAGTCCTTGGTGTCCAGAGCACCTGGAAACTGTACCAAGGTGCACATATTTGCTAACATTTTTAAAGCGAAAGGGTTCTCGTGTTGTCACTCTCTGCACCTTGCTACTTGCATGACAAGACATTTAAAGATGTTTTCTGGCATGTTCTTTTTCTTTTTAAAAATATTTTATTTATTTATGCATACGAGAGCTAGGGTACAGGCCAGAGGTGCAGGAGGTGAGAGGATTCACCAGAGACAAAGTGGGGAGAAGAACAGGCAGATTGACCGAAACACACACTACCAAGGGGAGCAGCAGGTGAGGCAGGAGAGGGCTGCTGTGCCAGTTGGTCCCCTCCCTGGCCGGGGATTGAACTCGCACTGCAGTGGCTGTGGAAGCCCCACAATGTGGCTTTCAACCCCTTGTGCCACCCGGGAGGCCCTGGCATTTTCTTTTTTAATTTTTTAAGGTGGTGTTCACTAAATGGCGATTGGCTAGAAATCCCAAATCACCAACTTTACACATCTATAGTTTGTAAAACGGACAAAATGACCAAGATGAACTCTTGATGCTCTAGCTTGGTGAGGACACTGTGGGGAAGATGGTTTTGGAGGGGCTCCAGGAGTGCAGCTGCGAAGCTGGACCTAGGGACCCTGCAGTGGGCATCTGCTTAGTTCAGGTTGTCTTGCTTCGGTAAGTAGTGTCACACCATTCTGTCGGCACTCCCAGCTTGTGAGAAAGAGAAGTCAGCTGGCAAGAGAGAGTCTGGATTTTTTAGTTCAGTCCAGTAGTTCTTATTGGTTGGGTTTTTTGTTTTTGTTTTTTTAAACAACCTATAGACTCTTCGTTGTCAGCAAGATGAGAAGCCACAGCATCCATGAAAGTTCAAGAACTTTCTGTGTAGTACATGCCATTGACAATGTGCTGTTATTTAGTTACTTTTGGTATATTTAGAATGCTGGCATATTTTTGAAGTGAAAAATTGTATTACATTTTTTAAGATGCAGGTAAGGACTTAATAAGAGAGTCCAGACAGAGGAGAGATCAGAAGAAAAGGAGCCTAGCGAAACGCCATCAACTGCCCCCAGAACCGGGGGACTCAGGAGAGGCTTCTGGGCTTGGCTTGAAAGAGGTGGGCAGTGGCCAGTGGTCTCTGCAAGGCCAACATCAGTCCAGGACAGGATACAACATCATCAGAAGAGGATACTAAAGCAGGGTGGGCAATGAGACCTGGGATGTCGCCAACTGCAGCTCAAAGGAAAAGACGGGGACCAGAAGGATGGACTAAAAGAAAAACAGGAACAAATGCACCAGCACAGGAGGGCACTGAAACAGGAGAAACATCCAGCAGATTCACATGGACGTGAACACGCCCTGAAGCCACAGCCACGGCTCTAACAGAGCACAGCAGCAGTGTCTGCTCCTCAAAGTGGCTGTTTAGGAAGAACAGTGTTACCATGTGTGCTGCTTCCAGGAAATGCATGAAAAACAGACTTGTGAGAAGTGCTTTAATCGCCTCAATTTCAAGCATAACTGCAAGCAATAAAAAGGTTTCCAGAGAAGTCTCTTTCCTATCAGCACAGTGAACAAACAAAACATAAAAATCTAAAAGGAATTGGTATTTCACAAGCTCAGATCAAAGAAATAATCTTTGAGCTCTGTCTATATTGTACCTTTTGACATTTTAAGCAACAGAAAGGTCTGGAGGGGAAGGACTCCTGCAGGTCAACTTACGCCATGTGCAGATATACAGGATACGACTGCACGGCAGGAAAATTGGTCCTAAATGGACTCAAAGGTCACACTGTATTTGATCGGAAAATGATTACACCTGTCCTCCAAAACCCCTTTTCTAGAAAATTATTTGTAAGTCTCTCCTCTCCTCTCCTCTCCTCTCCTCTCCTCTCCTCTCCTCTCCTCTCCTCTCCTCTCCTCTCCTCTCCCCCTCACTCTCCCCTCCCCTCCCTCCTCTCTCTCTCTCTCTCTCTCTCTCTTTCTCTCTCTCATTTAGGTGGCAGATACCACAGCAAATAGCAGCAACAGATTATAACAGATTCTGATAGATATGTCCAAAAAGAAAATTCAGTAGCCCATTTCTAATGTTCCAACATGACATTCTGTTTCCCCAAACAGGCAGATACCTAAGTACCAGCCAGAACAGTGGCTGAGTAACTGCAGGGATCAGCCCTGGACTAATGGATGCTGATCGTCATCCATTACTGCTGGAGAAGCCGAGGTGAATTCAGGGCAGAACTTCTTGACACGTGAGATTTATTTTGCCATTAGTGGTGAAACATCATGCAAGGGCTCCTCAATCCCAAACTGTCAGAAGCCGACAGGTATTTCAGGGAAGGTCACCCAAATATTCAGGTGTTGACTCACAGTATTAAAGCTGTTATTTAGCAACTGATTGTTTTTTATTGTGATTATAAATGATTCGTGTTAAGCATGAGCAGTTAGCCACCTGCTTCTCAGGTTAGAAATGAAAAGAGGGGCCTCCCTGGTGGCGCAGTGGGTTAAGCAACACACTATGAAGCAAACAGCAGCCACCGCAGCACGAGTTCGATCCCTGCTGCCGGCCAGGGAGGGGACCCACATGGTGCGGCAGACCTCTCCTGCTGTGCCCGCTGCTGCCCTCAGCAGTGTACTTCTGTTGATCTGCCTGTTCTGCTCCCCGCTCTCTGTGGTGAATCCTCTCAGCCCCCCACCTCTGGCCTGTACCCCAGTGCTTGTATGCATAAATAAATAAATCTTAAAAAAAAAAAGAAATGAAAAGAGGTAATTGTTTTGAGAGTAAGGAAAGGTAGGCATTCGAATTAATTATTATATTATGGCTGAAGTCCAAAATAAAACAAAAGAGTGCCTCTAAAATACCAGTTCCTTTTTGATTTTACGCTTCACTTGTTCATTGCGCTGAAAGAGACTTCTCTGGAAAAAAATCCTTTTTATTGCTTGCAGTTATGCTTGAACTTGAGGCAATTAGTAAATTCCTCATAAGCCTGATTTTTGCACATTTTTTTCTCTCTTAAAATCAAAATCAAGCTTCCAATGATATGGTACGTCAATAAAAAAATTTTTTAAATGTCAAGCAACTTGCCCCAAATCAAGTTTCCCCCAAAAGCTGTTGATGTCCCTTAAATACACCATAGTCATCCTTATCTCTGAAGCTTATCCATTTAATCTTACCTGGAACATCTTTTTCTTGTCTTTCATTCAAATTCAGTATCTTGGCCTTTACCTCCACATTCTATATGAAGACACCCCAAATTATGATAGTTTTCCTAGGTAGTGTCTGTTTATTCTCACCCACACTCTGACTTGTATTGTTTCTCCGTATTTCAAGCCATCAATCATATCACTATCACTAGTTTGCAATCTTACCCCTCACAGGAACTATGTATTAGAACATCTTATTCTGAAATCCCGTGAGATTGTATTTGCTCTAGGCACATTTTAAATAGTGAAACTTAGCTAATTTAACTTGAATTTTACACAGAAAGTTGAAACCCTCATGCCTCTCACATACAACTATGCAATTGATGGAACTCATACAAATCTGAAATTCTTGAGCATCCCAAGAAAGTATGACAAATGACATTTTGAAGACTTTTTGTCTAGAAAGTGATTCCCAAGTATACATTTACAGAACAGGACTCATGAGAAAGTTTCCACCAGCCTATAACGAAATGGGGGGAAGGGGGAGGAAAATAAGATGTCTTTTTCATAAAGATAAATTTATACAAATTTATTTTAAGGATATGTCCTCCCTGGGCCTCTCTGGTGGCACAAGCGGTTGAGTCACAGCACTATGAAGTTACCTGCAGCCACTGCAGTACGAGTTCGATCCCTAGCCAGGGAGGGGACTGACATGGCGTAGCAGACCTCTCCTGCCTCATCTGCTGCTCCCCTCAGCAGTGTATTTAGTAGATCTGCCTGTTCTGCTCCCCACCCACTCTGTCTCTGGTGACTACTCTCACCCCCCGCACCTCTGGTCTGTACACCAGTTCTTGTATGCATAAATACAAAAATCTTAAAAAAAAAAAAAGGATATGTCCTTCCTATTATTTTGATGTGAACATGCCTTTTATTTTATGAAATGATACTGAGTATAAAGAACAGTGCAGTGTGTGTATTGCTGCAATTATTATTTTTAAATGTCCTTCCTTAGAAGAATAAAAAGTTTGGTTTCTTACGTCAATTCATTTTCCTTTAATTCAACTCTAGATCCAAAAGACCAGAAACCACTGGAAAAAAATTCCAAATCTTGAGAACAGTATTTCAGAACTGCCTGCTGAAAAGTGGCTAAGTGAAGAACAATTTCATTAAAATGAATTTTTAACAACATTTCTAGCAGAAATGCCTCCTTTGTGCATTTGGATGATCATACCAGGTGGCTGCTAGTTCTTTGCCCCTACCCCCCATAAAGAGTAGGTCTGTGTTGCCTCTCCCTGACTTTGGGTGACCACTTGACCAATGGAGTAGCACAGAGTGATGCTCCAGGATGTCTAAAATGGGGCCATAACAGGCCATGCAGCTCCCACCTTGGTCGCCAGGACACTCAGAGGGACCCCTGAGCCGCCATCTAAGAAGTCTAACTACCCTGAGGATGCTAACCGGAGGGGTCACAGACTGTCCCTGAA
This sequence comes from Galemys pyrenaicus, assembly GCA_019455555.1. NCBI lineage: Eukaryota > Metazoa > Chordata > Mammalia > Eulipotyphla > Talpidae > Galemys > Galemys pyrenaicus. The sequence goes on from JAGFMF010011381.1 coordinate 10,561,628, forward strand.
CAGGCCAGCCGAAGCCAGCCTTTCAGCAGTTCTGGCCATCCTGAACAGTCTGTCTGCCAGCTAAATACCACTAAGTTCCCCACAAAGAGCAGAAGGACCAACAAGACAATCCCATCCAAAGTCCTAATCCCCAAAATGTAAAATAGTTATTTTCATAGCTACTGAATTCGGGGAAAGTTTGTTACACAATAACATATATGAAATGCCACACCATAGTCCCTAAAACATTTCTAAAGACACTTCATTCACTAAAATGCCCAGACTATCAGAAATATAGGATTAGGAATCATAAATATTTCTCCATTTTCAGTTTTAAGGAAGATCAAAATAGCTTAAGTATTCAAATTTCTGTCAGTACTGCAAGTTATTTCAAAAGAAGGACAGAATGAGCAAATCTATTTAGTCACCACCCCTTCCCCACCCCAAACCCCTTCACCAGAGTGAAGCCAGATCACCCTCCCCCTGGTTACTGTCAAGTTTCCAAGCAATCTCAGAAAAAGTCTTCTGAGATGTTTTGTTTTCTCATGTTTTGTTTTTCATTTTGTTTTAATCAGTGAGGGAAAGAGAAAAATTAAGAAAATGGGGACCAGGACTGAAGCAAAATTATGGGTGGGGACTGTAGTGGGTTATTTGATTTTAAGATCAGAGAGCTTGAGAAGAAACATGTATGTGTAGAGAGCACATTCTCCCCAACAAAAGTATATTAATTAGCTCCTAGAGGGAAAAGCACAAGGACATAAATTCCATGTGCTCTGGAGCATGCTAACTGCAGTGTGACTGATGAGTAGAGCTCAGAGGTGGGATGAAACAGAACAACAACTCTTCTTGGGGAACAGGGTATTTGGTTTGTTAGGTTCTCTCTTTGCATAATCACCTTCCCCAAAACTAAGGTCCTCCAGGGGCTCTTCCCATTTCCCCATTTTTAAACTCCATAATGGGGTAAATCAGCAATCAGTAGATTTGTCAAAATGACAAATCAGACAAAATGTGTTCAACCTTGACTCACTAAAGAGGGTGGAGAGGAGAGAGGAGGTTGCACAGAGGGTGGTCACAAGTGACAAAGTGCCTCAGTCAGGCTGGAGACTCCCTGCTGTGTGTGCATATAAGATAGTATCTCCTGCAGAGAATGGAGGGCTTTGGGCTGTGTTCACAGTCTCTTTCAAATCTTAGGAGGACACCATGGCCACCTGCCCCATCCCAAAGGAGAGAAGTTGCTAGAGGCGCTACCAGGCAAGCCTCACGAGACAGGAGGATGACTGCCTTTCTTACCAATTCCAAGGCTGACTCTCTCTCTCCCTGGTCCCCATATGGACTTTTCCAGAGAACTAACTCACTGAACCTCCGAGCTGTATTCTTTGTATCTCAGAAATTCTGACTTTCGGAAATAATGACTTTTATGTTAGTGTCTAGAGTTTATGTGTTCATTGTTTTTCAATTTAAAATACAATAATTTTTCTAACGTTCAGTGTGCTGAGGTACACATCAACAAATAAAGTGGCAAACAGGAAAATGTCTAAAACGGGAGAAATTTTTAGCAATACTTAACCCTTCCATGTGAGATTCGACCTTCTCTTTGCAATTTAACAATTAGATCTGTCACTCACATCTGGACATTCACTATGTATATACTCAGTGCAATTTTTCTTTTTATTAAAACTATAGATGTGTACCCATGTAAAAACAGAGAGATACGTATCCTTCTGCTTTAAAGGGTAAGTTCTCTTTTTAATTGCGTTATACTGAATGCCTGGACCTTTTGAGTCAAACAGAGTCATGGTCAGATTTTCTGTTTTATAAGAAAAACAAGCAATATGAGATTACAAATTTTAGGTATCGACCTGCTGTTGTCAAATTCTAACCTCTAGGGGGAGCCAAATACTTCCCTCTCCTTTCACTCAGCACTGAAGCAGGACTCAGATTCCGTGAAGGACAAAATGGAAACTTTGGAGACTAAACAAGGCCAGTGCAGTTGCCGTGGTGAAATGATCTTTTATTTGGATTCTCTCTCCTCCCTCCTCTCTCCACATACTCCTTTACCTCCCTGTCTCTCTCCCCACTGCTTCTCTTAAGAACTGTGAGGTGTCTGAGATTTAAACTTACTTGAAAGCTAAGTCTCAGGGATGATGGTAGAAGACGTGAGATTCCCAGCTCTGAGACAGAGGATTTGGCTACAGCAAAAGCAATCACCAGACGATCACATTTGTGCTTACCAAGACGGAACAGAGCAGGCAGCTGTAGAGCCTGCCTCTGGCCTTGTTGCTCTGTTAGATGAATAAGAGAAGCCCAGCTCCTCAGGGCAGTAGCCCACATCTGCATTCAGAGACATATTTTAAGCTAGCAGCCAGGGTGCAGAGGTCAACAGAGGGGTTGACAAACTGTTTTTGTATAGTCCATGGGCTAAGAATGTTTTCATTTTTTACATATTTTTATGTAAAAGGGGTTTTTTAAGGGTTATCACAAAGACTATGTGGCAAAGCCCTCAGTTGAGCAGTTCAAGGTTTTTACCACCTAGTTCTTTGTACAAAAGATTTATTGACCCTGCTTTATAGCATCCTCTGTGCTTGGGGCCCTGCGGGAGAAAGGGATGGCAGTATGGCAAATGGGATTCAGGATCTCTCTCTCTCATCATCATCATCATCATCATCATCAAACCCAATAGGAGGCCTGCTGGAAAAAGTGCATTATGACATTACCTTGCTCTTTCATTATTACCTCCCATCCTGAACATAACAACAGTCAGGTAGATTTTATAAAATGGGGTTGAAATGATGGCTGACTGTCGCATCAACGTTTTTGTGGACAACAGGTTGATGACCATCATCCTTCTTGTGCAGTCGAGTCAACCCTCCGAAAGACATCTCTGATTCTTTTGGGGAGACTCCTTTTTCCCCAATGACCACAATATCCTTCAACAAACTGACTCCACTACTCCACCAGCATGGTCTGCATATCCAGTCAAATGACCTGGCTACCTCACAAGCTGACTTACCCAGTGCCACCTTTCCCAGGTCCTTCAAATTCCAGGGCCTATTGTTGCTAGGCCTGGTTTCCCAGCAGCATCAGCAGCTTCTGGTAGCTTTGTTCATTGGGTCAATGTCAATAAACCACTTAAGAAAACTATTATCTCCAACCTTCAGTTGGCAAAAGATTTACTCAAATCTCTGCTAATCTGGGAAAGGTTTGATGCAGCTGATGGGGTCCCCTGGTGCCATGAGGTATCAGTTTAGTTCTACCTTCTTTGATCCAGCAGTTCTCTCGGCTTTACAAGCAAAATGTTAACTGACAAGTCTGAGATAAAATCCACCTACTAAGTCTCTGTAATACCGCTGATTCCCAATTTTTCACCAGCCCACCACAGTTTCAGTCTCTACTGGGAAGAATTGCGCTGACTATTACACCACGTCCAGATGCTAAATACAGTTTACTAGTCCCAGAGATCTGAGCCAGTCTTGTCACACCAGGAAATTGGAAATGACAGCCAACATATTGCCACAGTGATTCTGGGAATTAGAGTGCTTTTAAATGGAATCACTAACCCAATCCCACCTACCATCCAGTGCTCTTAGATTAATTCATTTTCAGCAGAACTCTCCTCCGAAGAGTCTGAGGGGACAACTGTCCTTTCTTCTACTTTGTACAATAAAATGTATTGGACGCTCTTATTTTATTATGTTTTTTCTTTCATGTCCAGTGAGTAGGACTGTCTGACACAGGGCAGGCAATGCTTCAAATAACAGTTTGTTGATGCACAGTGAGAAATAATGGGAGGTTTGTTACAGTATTTATCCCAGTTACATTAGCACCAATGAGTCCCTCAAGACTAATGTTACACCAGAAGAATTCACTAAGGTATTTTGTCCAAAGGGCCGTCTTAGACAGCACCAAAGGACCGGAGCAGGGGCTTTTCTGAACAGTATTAAACGTGTCACTGGAACATCGTTTCAGAACTACGAACGCTCCCACGGCTCTATATTTTCAGAAAAGAAAAATTCTTTTAAAAGAAAATCTGGTGAGAATCTTTGTCCGCTGAACTTTACAATGTACATTTATTAGAATAAGTCAGGAGAGGTGAGGACTGACGAGGAAGGGAAGACGCAGCCTCTCAGAGCACCATGGGAGCAAAGGGAGCAGTGCGGGAGTGAGGTGGAAGGAGAGATGCGGGGCGGAGGGGGCCAGCCACCTCCAGGGCTGACTGTTGACAGGCCCGGGGCATTGGTTCAAAGAGCACCATCACCCTTTGTGCTACCACCTCCTAGGGGGGTTTGGAATCTAGGGAAGATGTTTTCACTTAATTACTTTCTGTGGGTCACACACGGACATATTTAAAGTCTTACAGAATCTCCGTTCTGTTTGCTTCCCTGCTTTTGTTTTCTGCCTGAAGGTGGTAAAGACGTTTGCTCCTTTACTGGCCCAAGGTAAGGATGGGGCCCAGGGCAAGTAATGGTGACAGGCAGGGTTCCTGCCTGGGCCAGCTGGGGGTGAGTCCACTGAAGCGGGGAGCGTTGGAGAGGGTGACAGATACAGTGTCCTGGAGGTGAGGGGGTGCCAGTCAGGGCTCCGTTGGCAGGAACGCTGTAGCAAGGGACAGGGTGGACGGTGAGCGGGAGATGCTGGGCCCGTGGAGGTCACGTCTACCTAGAAGAGGCCAGTGGTTTATACGCAGGCTCAAGAGGCCCAGGGATATTCGGGTCCTTATTCATTTATGCAGAAAAGTAAGGGGCACTCTCACCAAGATGCCCTAAGCAGGATTTATGAAGATTGCCTTTCACTGCAAGGAGAAAGTAAACAGAAGCTATGTACAGACATACATGGAGTGGGTCTGAATATCATGGATGCAGTACCAGGAGTTTGGCCTCAAGAGTAGAAGCAATTTTCTCTGTCTTACACACTGAATTCCTGCCTTTCCTGACTCATTTTTAGACCAAAAAGTAATGTATCTTCTAGGTTGAGATGAAAACAACAGCACCTAGATAGACCTCATTTGATAGAAGATTCCAAACCCAGTTTCTGGGACTGAAACGCTCTTTACCCCACTAGCCATTCAACAAACTGCACGTCCTCTCACACTTACTAGCATGTTACTTCACAAACTAATCTCTTTGGGTATCAGTTTCATCACTTTTAAAATAGGGCAATGATCATGCCTTCTTCATAGGTTATTATAAAGATAGAACAAGTTAAATCTGGTAAAGTACTCAGAACTATATGTGGCATTTATGTGTATTTGCCACTGTTATTGCCCTCGATTTCCCCATTTGTAAAAACAAGCTAGCATTATCTACCTCTACCACACAAAAGTAATATGAAGGCACACTCTCAACTCTGAGTTATGGCAACTTAGGTCTTCCTCCTTCATACCAATCAGTCACATTCCAGGCAACCAAGACTCAAGGCTAAGAAGGATACAGTTAGAAGGGACATGACCTACTGTCCAGCCACTCATTTCACAGATGAAAACTTAAAGCTGAAACTTACTGTGGCCCTAGAGTTAGTCTGGCAACAGAGCAGCATTAGAATTCAATGAAGTTAATGTGCAAGTGTCTGAGATGCAGCTTCATGTGGCACCTATCAGGTCATTATCACCATTATTTCTTGTTAGTACAGTCTGCCTTCCTTTCCAGTAAGATATCAAATGTGAAAATGGTGTGAGCTCCACAGACGGTCACTCTAGATGATGTAGAGGTTGGCTAAGGGTAGGGTAAGATCAGGCTGCAAAATTCATCAAAATAAAACTAATGTGGCTTGATTTCTTTCAACATTCTAGTTGTTCTCATGTACAAGTATAGAGGAGGCCTCCTGGGTCACAGAACCTGTACCCAAGCATCCGTCTTTGGGCAAAGATCCCTTTACACTAGCAAATGTAACCTTGAACACGGGATTCTCTTCAAAAGGGGAAAGAACTCTGCTGCAGAAGCTTGAGCCTGCAATGCTGAAGAGAATGAGGCTCACAGAGGCCTTAATGGGACTCTGCTGTTAGTCAAGGTGTTAGGGGGAAGGGTCGTCCTGAATGGATTACACAGATGGGTGTGTGGACTCCAACCCCACTCCAGACCACCAGTGTTCCAGAACCACAAGTCCAATAATATGATTATTGAAGAGTGGATCACTGGGGCCTAAGGGCGGAGTTAAGCAGCCAGGCTGGCTATAAAACCAGAGGTGAGCCTTGGGCTCGTGCTTCCTGGGGAGCCATCTCTCTTCCTTTGGAGCCATCTCACTTGACTCGGAGCCAGCTCTCAACGCGCCATTGCTTAGAAGATCTGGTAGGATATTTACGGATAAAATAAAACCTGTTAATAACTTTTGTCACGTGAACCTGAAGTTGGGACTTTTTAAAAGTCTTCTGAGCGCGCCGGTTGAGGACCCAGTGAGGGAAACCCATTTTATATTAGGGTTGCCCTGTAACAAAGGTAGTACAACTAATTCTGTTCAACAAGGTGGAAGGAGCATGATGGAGGGGTAGGATACTTGCTATGGTCCCAAGCTGCACGGTGAAGGGAGAATAACAATGAAACATATTCTGAGCAGCATTTAATAGGCACAGCTTTCTGTGGTTGGAGGCCAATCATGGGACTTAGAAGATTTACTTACCATAATATCAAATGATGATTTCCACAAAGGTACCTTTTAATCTGTGCAGGTCCTGTATTCCTTCTCTCATTTTACAATCAAATCTGGGCTAAACAAAAACGTGTAACTGCTCAAATAGGGCTTCATAGTTCCTAACTGCAAACTTGGAACTGAAAAATGTCGTTTTGACTTCTTCCCTCTTCCCTGCCATTAAAAGGCTTTGACAAGTCTGAGCCAAATCACCTCAGGTTCCACACTGCAGGGGAGGGGAATGCTCCATGGCATTAAGTGCTGGGTCAACTGATTGGAATTTCCTATGCTTGGAAAAAACGCCTAAAGCTTTTACCCATGGGGATATCCATAACTTTACTCTTTATAACCATTTCTCTTCTGGGCATGATATTAACTCACGAGACTGCAGGACAGACACCTAAGGGAGGCTGCGGGGAAAATAGTGGGCTTGAGGCCCTGAGGGTACCAGGAACAAGTGGGGAAGATCAGCTATTTATTACCACCTCCTCCTGCTAATCTTGCTTTCTGGCTTCACCCTGCTCTAGACTGAGGTTACCCCGTGGTTCTTCTCTATTGTGACTCATTTCCTGCTCAGGGTTGGCAGCATGGCCTCATGCCTCCCCACTCTGGACCCTGACTGCATTCCTGCTTCCTTATCCCAGTCTGCTCTCTGCCCTGCTCCCTCCCTCTAGCCTCACCTCAATAGCTCCCAGCTTGTGAAACAACTCAACCATTGGCTTGATCTTTCTGACTTCGGTTTTAACCTAAGAAAAACAAACAGTCCCACCCCCATCCAGTCCACCAGACACTATTCATGTTGCTCAGCACTGAACAGGAATACGGAATTAATGCACCAAGCCACTGATGGATGTGAGGGGCATGATGTTGAGTAGGGAAAAAAATCTAATCTCGGTCCTCCCTGGTGGTGCAGCGGGTTGGCTGTGAAGCATCTGCAGCACAATAAGGCCAGTATCATTCCTGGCCAGGGAGGGGACCCACATGGCTTAGCAGACCTCTCCTGCCTCGCTGCCCCCTGCTCCCCTCAGCAGTGTGTTTCAGTTGATCTGCCTGTTCTGCTCCCCACTCTGTCTGGTGAATCCTCTCACCTCCCCGACTCTGGTCTGTACCCCTGCTCTTATATGCATAAATAAATAATTTTTTTAAAAAAGTTAATCTCAAAAGACTACATACTGTATGATTCCATTTCTAGACCACTCTCCAATGAGAAAGTTATCTAGAGAGGGCTAGAGCAGCAGTGGTCAGGATTCGGGGCTGGGACATGGTGCAACTATGAAGGGGTAACAAAAGGGAGTTTCTCTGTAGTGATGGGACAGTTCTAGGGCCCAACTGTGTGGTGACATTATACAAATCTACATATGTGATGCAATTTCTTAAAACTATAATCACTCCCAAAAGAGTAGTAATGAAATCCAAATAAGGTCTAATCATATTATAACTGTATCATATTAATGTCTACACCCTGGTTTGATAATATACTAAGGTTTGCAAGATATTCTCACTGGGGTAAAGCTGGGTGAGAGGGAAACAAACTTTTGTACTATTTTTTGCAACGTTGTGCAAGGCTTCCATGATTAAGCACACATACGTATGTGTCTACACCTCCTCAATAATAAGGTTTTTAAAAAAAAAATAATAAGGTTTTGAGTTACAGCCCTAGAAGCAGTATGTCCTAAATAAAGGACAAATGACAGTGGAGCATCAAAACCATAACTCATTTGCATGGTTTCTTGGTGAAAATATTGTATGGAAGTCTGTGTCAAGTTGAAGCCTTGGTTTAAAAAAACATAACAAAGCAGGATAAGTCATGTCCTTTAATCTGTACTGTGTCAGCTACCAAAACTCAGGTGTCTCTTCACTTGAATCTGGCTGCCGTTTCTTTAGATACTTCTTTTCCTATCAGGTAGGGCTGATTCTGCTGTGCTAATTATACATTTCTTCCTGCCATGAACAGAAGTCCTTCATGTGTGTGACTGAAAAATGATCTTGAGACTATCCAGAAAAGGAACGGGGTAGTTCTCTTTGACCATTCACGAGTTCCTATAAGGTATCAAAGAATACAGTAAAATACTCCTTAATACTTCTTAGAGTAGAATAGAGAACATACAGCGTCTTAAAAAATTGTCTTCACATGACTTTAGTGTGTCAGGGCTTTCAGAAGGAAATGGTTGGATCTTTTTACTCTGACTTGGTGACTGAGTTAAAGCTTAGACATTTCCTATCTTTGCTGAGATAAAGGCAAATAGGGAGGAACACTTCTCAGTTGTCAGGAGAAAGTAGAGTAGAAGTATATATGGCGTATTTGTTGATTGTGAAGACTACAGGCAGGGCGTGTGCCACTTACAGTGTCTGCCTTACCTTAGCTAGAAGGCTCTGGAGACATTTGGCTTTGCATTTGCAGATATTCCTTCCACATGCACTGAGCAAATTTATAGAAAATCTAAATGCATATGTAACAGGTCTTTGCTCTGTCTTTGGAGGAAAGCATGAAGCTCAAGGATTCAATAAAGGTGTTGGTCTTGCAGAATCATATTTATAATCATAGGTCAAATTTTATTTTCATTATGAAAATTCTTAGTGTTTGACCTGTATGGGAGAAGGAACTCGAAGATGAGCAGGAGATCTTCTAATGAGGCTGGAATCTCAGGGCTTACTGAAGAGCCAGGAAGGAGTTGCGCAGGGTTAGATCAACAACTCTAATCAAGTTCATGGCACCATTAAAGAGAAGTATAAATTACCTAGAGTGACAGCATTCTTCAGACCTCAAATCCAAACTTCATGGAGAAAATCATTAACAACAGAGTTCATTTATTTTATGCAAACATAATGCATAAGGATTGCTTGGGAGAAAAAATGGTTGGGTATAGTCTACCATGTATATATTCATTTGTTCACTCAAACACTAATTCCACATTTTTGGAGCAATAACCATGCATCAGGCATTGGTGACCCAAAGATGAATAAATACAGAGCAACTGCAGAATATTCCTGCAGGAACTGATATTTGATACTGGTTCAGAGGTGCTCTAAACTGGATTCCTCTGAATGCAAGTTCAGTGAAGTATTAACATGGGCTCTATAAAACACAGGGCTTTCTAGTTCAATTGTTTTGGAAATGTATTGATTGTCCAGAGTAAAGGCTCAGAGAAGTTCTATAATAAAGACTTTATACCTCACAAGATCCAGTTTGGATAAACTGCTCTCGGGACTAGAGAAGGTGACGAGAGTATAGCGATCCATTGTGAAAAGACAGGATCAAGCATGTCAGACTTCGCATCCCATGAAACTTCTGCGGGCTCAGTCCAGGTCAGTCAACTAAATCTCCAGAAAAGTCACTGCTAATGAATTATCTGACTGGATGCCATGTGATATGTGAGCAGTAATTTTACTGCCTTAAGACACATAAAGATAACTCATCTTTCATAAAATCTCAGCATCATACGGGGCTGAAGCTAAAAACGATTGTTGAGAAACCTCTGGTACAATCCTCTCAATCTACAGATGAGTCTGAACAAAGCTAAACAGTGACTGGACTTTGAAAAAATTCTGGGGTCTGATTCTCATTCCAAACTGCCTAAAGAATAAGTACCTGCTCTTGAAGAGGGAAGGATTAGAATCAAAGCAGGGATGGGAAGAGCACAAGGGACTATGGTGACCGTGCACGGATGAACTGGTGGTGGAAATTCTATGGGGACTACACAGAAAAGAAAGCAAACATTGTAAGAAAAATAAAAAGGAAAAAAATAATAAGTACCTGCTCTTTATGTGCTCTATGAAACATTTAGTATGCTGGCAGGTAAATGACAATTAATACACCATTAAAATATTTCTAACATCTCTGTAAAAACATGAACAATAATAAAATTTACAGCCATGTCCTTGGAAGCATTCATTAAACATCCAGGGAAAAAACAAAGGCGTATTGGGGTTAAAGAATTAGCAGGGCCTCAAGAATATCATTACCTAATGGTACCTCCTAACATCACCATGCGGATGAGATTTTTAAAGATATCTTTGGTGTTGCTGTAATCTTATTAACCTACTGATTCACAGAGGTTGTTACTCTGAAAATAGCTTTTTTCCCCTTCCTAGCTAAACTTATCCAAAAGCATCAGTCAAAAGACTATAAATAACCCAAGTAAAAGGATCAGTGACATGAAAATGTAGGCTACAGCCAACAGAAATGGTAACAGATTTAATTTTAAATTGGAGAACCAGGTAATAAGACACATTTCTGTTTCTGTCCTGGATTTTATATAGTCTTTAAGATGGCAGGACCCACAAGGAATATTTACAAATATACCTCGCTTATGTACAAAACAAGCCAATTTCACAAGCAATCTTATTTGTTTTTTTTTTGTTTGTTTTTTTAAAAATAGTTTCATTAGGGTATAATTCATATACTATTCAGTTCTCCCATTAAAAGTATAAAATTCAATGGTTTTAAGCATTTTCACAAATATGTGCCACCATCACCACAATTTTAGAATATACTCTTTAAATATCACCCCAATCTTCTCATCTCTCCACCCTTAGCAACAAATAATCTACTTCCTATAGATTTGCCTAATCCTGACATTTCATATAAATGGTGTATAACAAAGAGAAATGAAAATCAAAGTCTATACAGCAATTTGCACATGAAAGTTTATAACAACATATTCATAATAGCTAAAAGGGGGAAACAACTCAAAGATCTATAAACTAGTGAATGGATAAGTAAAACTGATGACAGAGACAGAGATTGGAGGGATGCATTTACAAACCAAGAACTATCAAGAATCGTTAATAAGTACCAGAAGCTAGAAGAAGCCAAGAATTCTATTCATAAACTTAGAGGGACTATCAACACCTTGATTTTTGACTTCTAGTCTCTATAGCCATGGGAAAATATAATTTTATTGATTCACACCATCTAGTTTGTGGTACTATTATAGCAGCCCTAGAAAACAAGAATGCTTGCCAAATTTACTAGCTTTAACAGGTTTTTTTTTAGAGGAGTCCTTAAGTGTTTCTACATAGAAGAACATGTCATCTATGGTTAGAGAGAGCTTCACTTCTTTCCAATCTGGAGGCTTTTTAAATATTTTTCTAATTTAACTGTCTTATCTAGAAATTTCAGTATAATGTAATATAATAATCATAATAAAAATGTAATGTTGGGTCTGTAACATTTACTCATGGAATGTGTACAATATCACCCAAAGGAGGCAGGGGCCTCCCTGGTGGCACATGGAGTTGAGCACCACACTGTGGGGCTTCCACAGCCACTGCAGCATGAGTTTGATCCCTGGCCAGGGAGGGGACCCACATGGCTCAGCAGACCTCTCCTGCCTCATCTGCTGCTCCCCTCAGCAGTGTATTTCAGCCCATCTGCCTGTTCTGCTCCTCACTCTGTCTTTGGTGAATCCTCACACCTCCACATTCCTGGACTATACCTCAGCTCTTGTACAATAAATAAAATCTTAAAAAAAAAAAAACAAACCAAAAACACAGGAGGCAGGGGAGGTATAGGACTACTCGGTAGGAGTAACATTTCTATGTCTCACTGGAGTTAATTTACTGTAACTCTGAAGCAAACTCTAGAACAAATTACCGAAATGATGCAAGAAGAAACAAAATATGAGATCTATAATAAATAGACTGTATCAAGACTAAAAAAAAATATTAAGACTCTATCCACAAAAAAAGTCCAGGCCCAGATGACTTTACTGCTCAATTCTAACAAATACCTAAGGAAGAGATCAGTCTTCATGAAGAGTTTGTTTTGTAGGGAAGAATTTTTCATTTTTCATGAATTTGAGTTCCACCTAGAGTCATCTCTCAACCCAATACAGCTTTGTTCCCTGCACATTCTTTGTGTTGATATTAGCAAGATGTACATTTCTGTAAGTTGCTGCTCCAACAATACACTTTATATATTAATTTTTTTTTTAGATTTATTTATTCCATGCATACAAGAGCTGGGGTATAAGCCAGAGTCACGGGAGGTGAGAGGAATCACCAGACTAGAGTGAGGAGCAGAACAGGCAGACAGACCGAAACACACTACTGAGATGAGCAGCGGGCGAGGCAGGAGACGTCTGCCTCACCATGTGGGTCCCCTCCCTGGCCGGCAGCAGGGATCAAACTCGTGCTGCAGTGGTTGTGGTTTGCTTCATAGTGCATTGCTTAACCCACTGCGCCACCAGGGAGGCCCTCTTTATATATTAATTTTATACAACTCCTTTTTAAATCATTTTCGATATGAACAGAGAAGATGTATGCATTTGTCCTATATTTCAAAATTACTTTTACTGGTGCCCTTTTTTTCATGACATGGATTCAAGTTGCTATGTGAGATCACTTGTTTTCAGCCTTTAATACTTTTTGCAAAGCAGGCCTCTACCAACACATCCTCTCTATTTTTTTGTTTATCTTAGAATGTCATTATTCTCCTTTCATTCTGAAAAAGCTTTGTTGAATTTAAGATTTTTGGTTATCAGCGTTTTTTTCCTTTATGTACTTTTGAATATGTTCTTCCCCATCTCTGGCCTCTATTGTTTCTGATAAGAAGTCAGTTGTCAACCTGAATTTTGTTTTTCCTTTCTGAGTTGACAACTTCTGTCTCTAAGTCGGGGAAGTGCTGGAGGTCTCTACCAAACAGGAGCAGCTAGAAAGCCCCAGGGGCGGGAGGATGCACAGGAGAGAAACTGGCAATCCCCTGGCTTCCCTGGGCTTTCCCGGTTCATCCAGGGTGTACCCCAGCTCACTGCTACAGTTAATTACTCACTAAGGGGGTAGATAGCATCTGGGAGGAAACAAAGTATAGCCTGTGACTCAGAAAAGTGAGGTCTGCACCCCACACACTGCAAGAGTCTATAGGTCCACCATTCTGTGGCTTTTAGCAGGAACTCTGCTTAGGTCCCTCTATTACAAATGCATGTGCTGGGCCTCCCGGTGGCACAGTGGGTTGAGCACCACACTGTGAAGCATCTGCTGCAGAGCAGCACGGGATTGATCCCGGCCAGGGAGGGGACCCACATGGCTCAGCAGACATCTCATGCCATGTCTACTGCTCTCCACAGCAGTACATTTCACTGGATCTGCCTGTTCTGCTCTCCACCCTGTCTCTGGTGAATCCTCTCACCTCCCAAGACTCCGGCCTGTACCCCAGCTCTTGTGTGCATAAATAAATCTTTTTTTTTTTTAAAGTAAATGCATGTGCCCCATATGGTGAGGGGGATGGGGGACAGAAGACCTCTGTACAGATCCAGCTGAAAGCCACGGGCAAACAGTGTATGGTCTTATAGAGTGTCCTCTGTCTTGAATCAGTTCACCCCAAGATAGGGGTCAGAAGAGAGCTGCCTTTCCCTTCATTCCCTGACCCCCCAAATACTGCCCTGGACACCTGTGTACCACTTTATCATTACTATCTGACCACACAAATGAGACTGTATCAGCAAAGTTCATTTTATTAGTAAATGGAGAGATACCAGTAACTGACAGAAATTTCAATTTGGAAAAATAAATATAATGAGATAACAGCTTCCAGCCCCATCTTCTTCTGATTTGCCAATTACCTCCTATACGTCCTAGATGGGACTATTGACAGAATGACGCAGAAGTTTTAGATAATGTCTGCAAATCTGCGATTTTTCCCTTGTAGAAGATAATTAATATTTTTCAGCTGCTCTAGTCTATGGTATAATTATGTTATTAGAAAGATTATCCAAAAACAAATACAGCAAGTAGCTTCTAATCAATTTTTAAACACTAGTTTGTTTCCTTCCCTTTAAAAATATACATTAAAACTCCCCTGAGCAGGTAATCTGTCTGTCCTTTCTATTCTCCAATTTCTCACTGCCACAGCCAGTGTCCAATCTCAGTCATTGAAGTCTCCTGAGTTCTGTGAGCATCTCCCCCACCCACGAACCTTTCTGCCCTCAGGCTCCAGGAACTGAGAAGTTTCTGATCTTTCAAGCAATTTATGTATTTCTCCCCTGACCCCCTCAAGTGTTCACTAAAGAGCTGAGTTAGTGGCCCCATGCCTTCCCCTTCCACATGACACCCTCTCTGTGGACTCTGCATCTCTATTCAATGTTTTCTCCAAAGCCCATGGTTTGGGACTAGTTTCCCCCATCAAGCTCCAGTAGCCACTTCCAAATTCCTGGGCAGCCTATCAAACTCAATAAAAATCCCCAGCACCCTTCCCACCCTTGCTCTGTGCTACTGCAGAGGGTAGTCTGGAAATGAGAATCTTAGTTCTTAGATTTGTAATCCACCCATGCAACTAAATTCATCTTCCCTCCTGTGCACAGGCTCACCTACCATCCTGCCCAATCCAGAATTCCAATTCCTATTTAAGACCCTACCACCCATACACCTGAGCTTGAATATGATCCCCTCCCAGCCTGCCAAAACCTGAATTTTGAGAGACCTAGGCATTCTCCCCAGTCTCTCTGCCTTCTCCCACACTCAGGCCCTAGTCACTTGCAGGCCTGACCATTCAAATGCAAATATGTCTTAACACATCACCAGTTCACTCCTTTTTGATCCATTTTGAACACAGCAGTCTCCCACAGGAAGAGTTCTCACTACTGCTCTTGTCTGCTAGCACATGGACTGTTCCCCACTTGCAGCAGAAGAAACTCATTTCAAGCTCTCCAGGAGCTAGTAGGTTACTCCCCACACATCTTGCCAATTGCTCCCCTCTATGCAGGTTACACTTCAACAAAATCAAACCACTATTCATTCATAATAATCAAGATGCATTTGTGCCTTTGTTTTGTTGGCTCTTTCTTCTAGGAACACTACATCCATCACTTCTGCAAGTCCAGATTCTAACCTACAATTCAAATACTGTAGTAGCCTGGCTCAAATACCACCATCCTCTGAAGCCTTTTAAATTTGCTCCCTCCTCAAAGAGATTGATTTTTTCCCTCCTCTTGGTTCCATTTGACAAGTATCATGTGCCCAGGGTGTTATCTGGTTGATTTCTGTATTTGCCAGGAAACAAAGTACAGTCTCTTGGATGGAATTTGTAAGAACCTGATGAATGAAAGGATGAGCCCCTGCTGATCTTCTTTGTGTGAGAACTGCTAAGTTTTGAAAAATGGCCTTCCACAAGGACATCTCTAATCTACTAATCAGAAAAAATAAGTAGATATTTAAATAGACAAAAGGAGGTAAGAAAACAACCATCCCCCGTATACAAAATCTACCTTCATTTGGGTGCGCACGTTTATCACGTTTATCGTGAGCTGATTTCCATGGCAAGCCTTGCTTTTGTCCCTGTGAGCCCTTTGGTTAGCTCGTTCCATTTTCAATCAGTTCTTTGGACACCACAGAACTTTTATGTTTCTGATTTAACGAGATTCTGCTGAGAAAACTAAGCTACTTTCAGAAAAACAATTTAATTTCATGTAGCTAGTATGGGGCGGGGGAAACCTAAAGTCACATTATAATTTTATCACTGTGATTCTGGCACTGAGAAACTATTTCCACACAGCAGAGTCACACTGCGCTCTGCACATCTGGGGTCCATTCTGGGATGCAGAGCCGTAAATGTAGTTAGAGATTGTGATGTTCCCCACTGTGCAGGAGAAAGACCAGAAAGAATCCAATACTCATTTCAGCGAAGAAAGAACAAGTGTGCATTCCTTAACTGTCGATAAGACATTTTCTTTTTGGGAAAGAAGCATTCCAAAAGGTTATGTGCCCAAAATCAACACATGAACCTTGTACATGGTTTTCACCTGATATTGGCGAAAAAGGAAAACACTCCCATTTACATAACTGTTAATGTAATATCAAACTACTCTCTTGTTGAAGATCACATCGTATATAATCCATGTTATTATAACTGTCTCTGCTTGACTGGGTGGCTTTAAGGCACTGCTACTCAAAGTGAGGTTTGCAACCAGTGACTTCAAATATGACCTACGAGCATGTTAGCATGGAAAATCCTCACTTCAGGTCCGCTGTGGGATATCAGGTCTGCTATATCAAAACCTGCATCCTCAGGTGACATGCACACAATTTATGTCTGAGAGGCACTGGTCATGATATTTCTGAAATTTCCTTTTGGCTAAGACTCACTTGGGATGCTTCTAAAACATATATATATACTTTCCCTAGGCTATCCGCTAGCATTCAGAAATTTTAAGATTAGATGTGACTTTGAGTGAACGTGATAACAAAATTAAAATGACAGCTTGGATGCCGAACACACACAAAGCACAGACCAGCCTCTCACCCTTCCCTCCCCCGTGCTTTTACCAGGTGACTTGTAGGGTTCTCAAATTTAGCAAGTCAAATCACATGATGCCCAGTTAAATCTGAATTTCAAATAAACAACAAAATGATTTTTTAATGTAATTTTGTTCCAAATATTGCATATGGCTTACTTATATTAAAGTATATTTAGAGGGGCTTCCCTAGTGGCCTAGAGGTCAAGTCTCAGCACCATCACTGCTAGGGACTGAGTCCGATCCCTGGTCAGGGAGAGGACCCACATGGTGCAGCAGGCCTCTCCTGTCTCACTCGCTGCTCCCCTCAGCAGTGTATTTAGTACATCCACCTGTTCTGCTCCCCATTCTGTCTCTGGTGAATCCTCTCACCACCTGGCATCTCTGGCCTGTCCCCAGTTCTTGTATGCATAAATAATTTTTTTTTAAAAAGAATACTGTATTATTCATTTGTCATTTATCTTGAATTGAAATTTAAGTGGGTATTCTGCATTTTATCTGGCATCCCTAACTACCCTGATGACTTTGGGATATTTTGTGGAGAGGAGTAGGAAGCAGATAAGACTGGGAAAATAGCTTAAGCCAAGACTGTAGAGAGCTTTGAATGTCATTCTGAAGACAATGTATACACTAATTAGCAAACACTTTGAGCCAGAACATGAGTAGCCTGCAATCTCCCCAGAAATGAGAAGCGCAACAGCAAGTGCTCTGCGGGACAGTCTCCATCCCTGAGAGCCCCTGGGGGAGGGGGTGTCCAGAAGATGAAAATAGCCACTGACCATGTCACCAGGAATAAAGAAATTTAACTGACTCTGACCCACAAAAATAATGTAAGCCAACAACCTCACTTTTCTGTTTGAAGGAATAACCTTTTTTTTTACTGCAAACTACTCACTACTGGGGAGGAAAAAAAGACACTTGCAATTGGAAGAAAAGCCAAACATCCAATGCCCACTCTTCTAAGTTTAAATATTAAAAGCCATCAGGAAATGTAATTTATTTTGCATCTTTGGTAATGTCAAATACTGCAGAAATATTCACAAAATGCTTATTTCTCTGAAGAACAATAACAAATCTTAGCGTCTTAGAAGAGCTGTGCTCCAGCACTTGAAAGCACTTATCACTATCCTAAGCAAACCAACTCCCAACACCCAACTCATGCCTTCCAGACTTTACTCAACACACACTGAGTGTTAAGCAGCCCTTTAACATCCCCGTTAAAAGCTTGATGTTGTGCTATTTACCCCAACAGAACTCCTGCCCTGGCCCCAGCCCAAGCTACCCAGGCACTATGGAGATGCAAACTGCATCCTAATCTTCCCTGCCTGCTGTCTGCTCCCTCCCGGAGCTCCTCTCTCCCTTTTCTGTGATGCTGCTGGATGGTCAGATGGATGCTGACCACGCACCAAGCCCAGAGTGACCACAGTGCAGGTTGGCAGGTCCTACATTTGAGCAAGACTCACCCATGAGAAGTATAATTAAGAGAGTCCATTGTCCCAAAGCAGAGCCTTTACTTCCCTTCCTCAGTCCAGGCTGGTAAAAAACACCAAGCCACGGTGGAATGACTTGGTGAGTGGAAAAGGGGTTGGTTTCAAGTACCTTCACTGCCTGTCAAGGTGAATTTGTGCAGTTTACAACCTGCACAACTGTACATGGTAGCCCCACAACATAAGCTGGCTATGGAAAGTGCTTCCATTAGGATTTTCAGCACTTTCTCAGCTTTCAGTTTCTTTGTTTCTAGCTGTCTTGACAGTGAAACAGTAAATTTAATACAGAAAGAAGCAAAATTCCAACAAATTTAAAAATACTTGCTCATTCCTAATGCAGACAAGAAGTCTGCATTTTTTTGTTATAAAATACACATAACATACAATGTATCTTCTTAACCATTTTCAACAGAAAGATGTGAAAATAATTTAAAGATCACTGCATTCTATTTTAAATCAATTCCTTGAAATACAAAAAATTGACTGGAATGAAACATTGTTTCCTCATATTTTGCATTTAACTAAAGAATTCAATTTTAAAGTTGAAGGTAAGAACTATATCCAACTATCTCTTTTGTTTTTTCTCTCACAACCTTAAAGGCTAATAAGAAACTTCTAAGTTTAAGATAAAAATGTCAGTTTGCAAATATGCAAATTGGGAATACTTATTTTAATAATTTCCAGATTAATTCCTCAGGATGAATATAATCACAGTTTGCTATTCTCTAAAGTGATCTGCAGGAAGTTTAGGTTCTACTGAAGCACTTGTTATGTGAGAATCTTCAGAGGTTAGAGCTCCCATGAAAGAGAGCAACTGTGCTTTGATACTGGAATTGGAACCTATGAGTCTGTATTACTTAATATTTAGCTTGATCTGGTAATGAGATAATTAGCAAAACAGACTGCTTTATTTAAACGACAAAGCCCATAGTTAACATTTTCTTCAAACTGACATGTCAGGTTGTTCTTCAGCAACTTCAGGCAGAGTCTCACACTGAATCAGGACACATAAGGTCGGTGCTCCAAGTGGAACTGGTGCTCATCCAAGAGTGTTCTAGGATGGAGGGACACAGGGATTCAGGATGCAAATGTCAGCCTTTGGGTTCATAGCTATATACTGGGAAATCCCAAAGACCATCGGGTGGCAGAAGGACTTCTACACATTACTTTCTTACAGACAGAAAATTTCTGTTCACTCCTGTCCTGTCAAAATGGATCACACACTCATTGGATGGAAGAATCTTTTAAGCCTATGTAGCTTAATTCCAAATAGAAACCTTGCTTCACTCAGGAGAATGTGAAAGACTAGAGGAAATAAGACCCAAGAATACAGTGGTGGATTATTGAGTTTTCTTTTCCAATTTGGCAATAATAAATCCAAATCAGATTTTGCTAGTGTTAGTGGACAGGATGTTGTCTAGAAGCCAATAACTTTTTAATTCCAATTAGATCATCATGACAGCTGAAAGGCTAACAAGAACCAGAAGGTGTACAGACATTGAAAATCAAACCTTCCCTTCAAGACCCCAGGCAAAGTCAAGGAACAAGGGACTGGGTGGGGAGGGTACAGAGCTGCTGATCCGGAAAACTGCAGTATACAGTATACAGTATACAGCTGTTGGTCTTAAATACTCGATCACACCTAGATGCCAAATGATCAAAATCTTGGGATAAAGGCAAAAGGAAAAGCTGTGTCTCTGTTTTCCAGCTGGAGATGCTGGGCTACATCGTAGCACCGGGCACACGTGATATACATCCCAGAAAGACCAACTCAGTGCACAGTGAGTCAGCTTCTGCTCTCCACCAGCAATGAAGATGCAAACCACTGTTCATGGGACAAAAAGAAAGGACCCACAAAACTAGAAGCTGAGTGTTAAATTTGGAAAATAGAGAGAGTGAACCCTGCTTTATCAAATAGTGAACCTACTGCCATACCAGTGTTGCAGCTGAAGTCACTGATATTCCAGAGAAGACATCTTAAAATTTTTGTACTTGTTTGGCTATAGAATTCTTTATTCACATAAATTACATAAGTGGTAGCTGAATAAGTCTACTTTGATGAAATCAGAGGTCACCCATCACTCTTCCCCACTTTCTCCTGTATCCAAAGAGAGATCAATGGCACCAATGTGTCCAGATGAACATAGACCTCAAAGTTTTAAGTATCATCACACAGGAGTATTTATTCCTGCCAATTAAACAACTTAAGGCCAAGGACTCTTCAGCACCTTGATAAATTGACGGATGCCTTCACTTGGTTATTTTCTGCCTTCTGCATAGCTGTGTTCTCTATCAGATTAAACTTCCCTTTTCAGACTCTACATCTATCCTGTACTTCTGACCAATCTCCTACCTACCAGACCAAAACCCTCCTAAGGGTGTCATCAGCCTCCCTACCACCCTGCCTCTTCTGTTTCCAGTATTAGTTACCTTAAAACCAACTCTCACCTAAACTCAAGGTCAACCCCTTAGATGTCATCCTTAACTTCCTACTTGGCATTTTTCATATGCCAAAATTCCATTTCTCTTTTAGAAAAGTTTCCCTAGTCTTACCCTGTAACCTTATTTCATTCAGGATTCCATTATTTTTGCCTGGAATTTTGCCTCCCAGTTAATTAATCTTTATACCTCTAATAATTATTGTAATTGTGCTCATTTATTAGTAGTTTCTACATATGAGATACTTTGCTAAAAGTTATACATACATCCTCTTATTTAATCCTCCCTGTCTAATTGAAAATTCCTATTCCTAATGTACAGACATGAAAAATGAGAGAGAAATTTCAAATACTTGCAAATTATCACATCAAATAAGAGGCAGAGACTTTGATTCTATGTTCATTTGACTTTTTAAGGCTTTCATCCAATTCACTTTCTACACCCTTGCCAAAGGTGGCTTTCTGAAACACAGATCTGATGATGCAATCCTCGTGTACACAGGAGAGAGTCTAAACCCATCCACTGACCTGTTGCCCCAACACAATTTTTTGCCATGTGACTTCCCATAACTCCCTCTAACACAAACTCTTCTTTTTAGAATGCCATTCTCTCTTATTTATCTTACTTAATCCATCAAAATCTTCTTTAAATGTCATATCCAAAAACATCATGGAGGTGTCTCAAAACACTAAAAATGGATCTACTATCTGACTTAGCAATTCCACTCCTAGATATCTACCCAAAGAATACTAAAACACTAATTTAAAGGAATATATATGCTTCTATAGTCATTGCCCTTTTATAATAGCTAAGTTATGGAAACAGATGAAGTACCCAAGGACAGAGGAGTAAGTAAGAGCAAGATGAAATATATATACACAGTAGACCACTCAGCAATAAAAAAGATGAACTCTTGCCATTTGCCACAACATGGATGGAACTGCAGAAGATAATGTTAAGTAAAATAACTCAGAATGAGAAAGACAAAATACTGATTGGTCTCACTTATATGTGGAATATAAAGAAACATAACAAAGGGTCAGTGAAAACCAAACCAATAATAAACTCCTAACATTTAACAGTAAAACTTGGACAACCATGGGGTGAGGGTGATGTAAGGGGAGGGAAGGGGTCCAAGGGAACATGCTGGAGGGTTGTTGGGGCACTGATGGGAGGGCAGGGTGTGAGAGTATACATTCACAGAGGTTTGAACCTATAGCCCTAGAGCAGATACAAAGATATAAATCTACTTCACCTGAATAAACATAATTTCAGGGGGAAAGTATCACTTCCTAGATGAGGTTCTCCCAATTCCCAGTAATCTTTCCTCTCTGATTTTACAGTGCTAAAATCAGTATCTGTCATTAAAAACCAGTAATAGAGTTAAATTTGTTTCTCATAAGTATTTTTGTCCCACTGGGGAAAAAATTCCTGATCACAAAGGTCACAACACTCATCAGAATATCTCCTAATATACCTTTGCCAGGTTATCATAGTTGGTGCTTAATTAATGCTTACTGAATGAAATGTCCTTGTTATCTCCATTTTAAAAAAAAAAACACTATTCATTTTTCATCCTGCAGTAATTTGGCTCTGTCCCAACCATGCTACTAAAACTCCTGTTCTGAAAAATACCAATGCATGTGGAAACTAGATGTTTACAGTTGGTATTTGCTTGAAAAAAAAGTAAATAAATGAAGAACCACATATAGGATGTTCAGTTACTATTTAGTTTGGGTTTATTTATCAAGTGTATTTTGGTTTAAAGTATATAGTTTTTCATCTATTTTGCAGCAGCCAATACTTGCTCATGATCATGTCTTAGTTCTTAACTAAACCCCCAGCAAGGATGATGAAGTTCTCTGCTTTACTGGGGTGGAAGGGGTGGGGAGGGTGAGGAGTTGTAAGAGGGAACAGGTCACTGAGCAGGAAGTTAGTAGCCCTTTGGAGGAGGAAGCGAAAACAGAATGTTGGCTCTCTCTGTCAGGGAGCTGGGATCTGCTGAGCCTCGTCATGGCTTTAATCAGACATGGTCACACAGCATTCCTGTTCCGGGCTATCTTAGAACCCAACTTGCCCCTCCCACCAACTCTTGAACAGAAACTAAGATGCAGTCTGAGAGGCTTCGTTCACACAGTGAGCCACAGCAATGCCAGGAAGACCACCTTCTGCCTGAGAACCCTGCCCTGTGCCTAGAAGCTGGAATGGGTAGATACACGGTCACTTCACTCAATACGCAGATGGTTACCTTCCCAGCCTTGACCATTCTGTCTGTCTTCTGAGCCATCTGCAGCAGCCACTAATGTCTTAAATGAGACACTTAAGAGATCTTCCTTTAGCCTTTACTACAAGAATCTGCAGCACCTAAGAATTGCACAACCCTTCATTCTTCAGGCAACTTCCAGGCACCTTCCCACCCGCCATGGATGCTCCTCCCCCTCTGGTATCTTCTCCAGGATTTCTTCATCACCATCAGTTTCATAAAACATTGTTCAGAAGGAAACTGCCCTCTCCCTGATTCAGGTCATTGGCAGTTTTATCTTAAATGAGCTGACTCCCAAATAGTGGAGTACTTCAGCCAAAGGGGGAGTAGTCACGGGTCCCCCAAGGACCTCAAAATAAGAATGTCTATAACTAAATTTTTATCTCTCTCATGCTAAAACCCATATCTGCATTACCTAATTTGATAAACTGTCTGCCTCCTTTTGTTAATCACTCCCTTCCTCACTAATCAATGACCAAATCTTTGAGACAGATACTTGCACGGCTCTCAAATCCACATCTTCTCCTTACTCCTTAGTCAGATCCTTACCCCTTAAGAGGTCCCCAGTGTACAAGCTAATTACATCTCTTACTTGCTTCCTTACACTAGTAATCTGAAGACATCTGTGACTTCTCCATACTAGACTATAACTTCCTTGGGTACATCTTGTTTTTATTTTCCCCTACCATCCCCTTGGTAACATTGTGCCTCACACATAAAAACTGCTCAATAAATAGACTTTAGAAATAGAAAATGAATTATCTTAAAGTGATTGGGTTTATTCCCCCAAAGAGTAGCTAATAGATAATGAAACAGTCTTTCTTGCCAGACCAAGTAACACTGTTATATATGCACACAGACGCATTCACACACAGCATGCTCTTAGCTACTTTTAATTCAACCTTCTAGCAAACACAAAGATCTATCTCCCAAATAATTAAAACATTAATCAGCTCATAGTTTTCTTTTTTTGTTCTAGTCTTCCGGGAGGGAAACGGTACAATGCTTTGTAACAAATGAGAAATTATTTTGCAAATCTGTATCCTCAATATGCCACCAAACATGGGTCATGCGTCCTTCTGTCTTGCAAAACGTTTTGATCCCATTGCTATGACTTAGTGTGGTAATTGTATTACAAAGCTATTATTTGATGAAATGAAAATGGCAAAACAATTTAAATGCTTGTCTAAAAAAGAATCCGTTAGAATGCAATTATAAGTGAAATTACAATGGCAAAATAATTGAAATGAGAGTCTGGAAGGCATAGTTATGAAACCATTAAAATGCTTCTGTTGGAGACTCACAACATTGACTGAAACTATACATTCCTAGGGACACATTTTTAATTCACTAAGCCAGGCAACATTACGGAGAGATGAAAGTATGTGCTCCAATTGTTCCACAGCATTATCTACACTTCCGAATGCCACTGGGTGTGTGGAACACCAGGGCTTACAGGTTCACAGGATAGAATGATGAGAGAACCGTATGCGATACTGTGCTCCCATTCGGCATCAAGAAGATAAAGACATGCAGGTGAGCCTCGCTTAGATTTTCCTGGTATGTTCCCAACATAAAAGCTAAGATCACCACACGAAAAGATTTTTACTCTAGCTTAAGTCTGCAATTATTAGATATTTTGTGTGGATATATTGCTATAAAACATCCTGTTGATATATTCCTTTAGCTAGATCTTGAGAAATATTTGACACCCACGCTTACAGTGGGTAAACTTGATCACTGAGGGAAAGGGAAAACAAAAGCCTGTGCTAGATGCAGAACAGATCTGCTTAAAGGAGCAATTTGACAAATGGCTTAGGAGCCTCCTCTGAACAACCATCTGCATTTTTTGACAGTTCAACACACAGATGAGTCCACCAGCAAAAACAAGCAAAATATGCCTCCCTCTTATTCCTCACTGCATGCTTTCACGGCCCCTTCTTTCTGTTAGTTAAAGAAACAAAGGCCAGCTGTGGGTTATACAAAAGAAACAAGTTTTTGGTTTTGTTTTCTGACATGTATGCCTATATGTTTTTTTTATATATATTTTATATCACTTTTCCTTTTTGTCCAGTGCATGCTTTCCCCCTTTAGGTATAGTCCCACAAGTTTTTTTTTTCTTTATGTATATATATATTTGACACAAAAATACTGATTCAAAAGAATACCTGCACCCCTGTGTTTACTGCAGCACTATGTTTATAATAGGTAAGACCTGGAAATAATCTAAATGCCCAAAACCAGATGATTGGATCAAGAAGATGTGGTACATATACACGATGGAATACTATTCAGTAATCAAAAAAGATAAACTAGAGTTGTTCATAGAAACATGGATGGAGCTAGAAGGGATTATGCTCAGTGAAATAAGTCAGAAGGCAAAAGAAAAATACCGGATTGGTTCACTCCTAGGAATGTAAGGGAACCAAATAAAATCGGCAAGGTTTAAAGGACTACAAAGTAGCGACTTTCTCATTCATGACTCTCATTTTGGTTTTCACAGTGCAGTTCAAGAGATAACTATGCAGGTCTTTCCTTCACACAGAAACTGACTCAGCATCAATGATTATAACATTACCTAACAAAGTTATTAGGTTTCCACAAAAGGAGTAACACACTTTAGTTCTTCAAGCTGTCATTTAAAAGGACTCTTGGAAATAGAGATACCAAGTATACTTATTCTTTCACAGACTCTGAAATACATAAAGATATTCTCTAAGGTGTGCTTAGTGAAAGGGGTTTGAAAGTCCTATGACTAAAGCACGTCTGAAGTGAACTCTTAAGCTGTTGGGGATATTCCACTGTGGGCATGTTTCTCAGTCTTCCTATTTTCCCTGTACAAGGGAAATAAGTGGGAGTGTTGACTCTAGATGTGTAGTATATGAAACGAGTGTAAGGCAACTTTAAGATGAAAATTCAATCTGCTGCCTAGATATTTTAGGGCTCTCTCTTTCTTTAGAGCCATCTCACTTAATTCAAAGCCAGCTCTCAAAGCGCCATTGCATTCCAGCTCAAAAAATCTAGTAAAATATTTATGGATTTTTATCCCTCTCTTCTCCTTGTGATATTTCTACTTTATTCCACTTCTTTTGTAAAATAGAACCCTTCAATAACTTTTGTTGCATGCACCTGAAGTTGAGGCTTATTATAAAAGTCTTCTAAGCACGCGGGTGAAAACCCAGTCAGGGCAACCCATTTTATATTATGGTTGACCTGTAACAATATTATTTTTAATATATAATTTAAAGAGTAATATGATTTAAAATAATTTTTAATCATATTAAGAAGCAAGGAAAACCTCACTTCTTTAGGCACAAAGGTATGAATTTTGAAAAAGAAAAAGCCATCTAGACAATATTCAATGGATAAGTCTAGCTGAAAGAAAGAAACAGGATAACATGCACACAGATTATAGGAAAATCTTTGTCCAGTGTATATGCTTTCTCTCTTTAGGTGTAGCCCCCACAAATTTTAAAGGAGTACAGAGTAATAAAATCCTGTTCATCAGGATTTCAACAGTATCTAAGCCACAAGCATTAAGTATTTAAGCACAGTATTATGCTTACAATTTGAAAATTTGAACTTGAAATTTCATTTGTCAGAGTTTTATGGAATTGATATCAGTATTTTTAAAGTATCAAAATATAAGTTTCAAATATAATAGCCTTCTTAAGTTCAAGGGGCATATTAAGAAACCAACACAATACTTGTAACAGTGTAAGTTAAAGTACATAGCTCTAACTTACTTTAAGTGCACAAAAATAAGTTGGATTGATGAATGGATAAAAAGACAGATGATTAAAAAAATTTGTGGTAAAAGTTAACCAATACACCTTAAGACTGTTGACTTTTGTCATGTTTAAATTTTTTCACAATTGGGGCCTCCCTGGTGGCACAGCAGTGGAGCACCGCACTGTGAAGCATCCACGGCACAGCAGCGCAGGTTCCATCCCTGGCCAGGGAGGGGACCCACATGGCACAGCAGACCTCTCCTGCCTCGCCCGCTGCTCCCCTCCACAGTGTGTTTCACTTGTTCTGCCTATTCTCTGCCTGTTCTACTCCCCGCTCTGTCTCTGGTGAATCCTCTCACCTCCCACGACTCTGGCCTCTACCCCAGCTCTTGAATGCATAAATAAATAAATCTTTAAAAAATTTTTTTCACAATAAAGTGTTGGAAAACATACAACACTTTAGAGGAAAAACACATATTCTATTTGTAAACTGTGTTCAACCAATAAACCACCTTCCAAATTTGTCTCACTGATATGATGCACCCACCGAGCCATCCAGATCCTGAATTTGGTATGCACAGGTCTGTCTCCGCACTCGGCAACACGAAGCCAACGACAAACACCTCCACGCCATCTGCCATCAGGGCCATGCCTAGCACAAAGAAGAGGGCCCACTGAAAACGGCCATGACCACATTCTTGGATGATCAGCTCATACTGCTGGGCTAGTTCTTCCTCATCAGCTCTTCTCTCTGATTCCAGGTCCCGTCGGTCCTTGTATTGGTCACTCTTGGGCTGCCCCACTGACACAATGCTGTCCTTCCCTTGGTTTGTACTGGGGATTCCCTGATACTCCCCTTCATAGATTTCATCATCTTCATCATGGCCCTCAGTAGCTTCACTGGAGCCTTCATCATCACGGGCCTCCCCATCATAGGTTTCTCCAGGCGGGTAACAGTCATCATCCTCTTCTTCATCTTGGAACCGATGGTAAGACCTCTGGGTGTATTCATCCTGGGCTCTGTCCACTGCTTGATTTACTTTCTTCACTGTTTGCTTCTTCACCTCTCTCGCAATGTCCTTGGCGCCCTTCATCAATGAAGTCCTATCCTTGTAAGAGTCTTCCATCTTCTCTCAACTGATGGCCAAGGAGAAGACGAGAACTGTGCACAACTCTGGTCAATGGTTCAGCCCTGACAGCATCATCCACCTTGGCTTCAAAATGGAACTACAAGAGAAGAAAAACAACAAAGATGTTACTAT
Organism: Galemys pyrenaicus; assembly: GCA_019455555.1. Taxonomy (NCBI): domain Eukaryota; kingdom Metazoa; phylum Chordata; class Mammalia; order Eulipotyphla; family Talpidae; genus Galemys; species Galemys pyrenaicus. The sequence continues at coordinate 10,589,636 of JAGFMF010011381.1, forward strand.
CATTGTCTATGTCTTTTTTTCCTGTTTCTTGGTCTCTTTCCTGATGTCATAGAACACACACACACACACATGCTAGCTCTTTGCTCAAGAGTGAACAGCAAGGAGTATTTAGGGCTTTGACTGTTGTTATTATTGTTCTGTTTTTAAGTAACTATCTCCATAGAATATCTAAATATTCCCCTGAGAAAAAAACCAGGACATCTTGCACCTTGGGACTGAGGTGATGGTGCACTGGTGAGATGGTGATGGGGAATACATGGGGATTACAATTAATGGCAAGTATATGTAAATTTTAAAATATTTTAATAAAAAAATGTCAAAAAAAATAAAAGCATATTCAACATAATAGAAAGTGCTAGAAGGAAATACCCAGATTGAGAAAAATATCATAAACATTTGGCAAATGTCAAACAGGAATGTTAGAAGAATCCTGCCTGACACATATCAAAAAAATTAGCAACAAGAAATGTTGGTGAGGATGTGGAGAGAAAAGGGAACTCTCTTACACTGCTGGTGGGAGAGCAAACTGACCTATTATCTCACACTGAAAAAAAAAAAAAAACAGGCAAGCAGCCTACATTACAATGATATCAAACCACATATGACTATATATGCATATATACATATTTGCATATATATATATAGTAACCAAACAGATTCCTAACTGCATTTCCCCCTATTTTCATTGTATTTCTTTCCAGTCAATGATGACACTCATAAGTCACCCAAAGCTGACAATAATTATTTTCACCTAGTATAACGGTGAGTCTGAGGAAACTTGCAGAGTTCATCAAATGATTTCCTTTGATGATCACTGACTTAGAATCTATACCTCTCCAGGGGGTTATCTTCCCTTTCAGAAACCACCAACCTTCCAGTCCTCCTACAGCAAGGACCATGAGTCACCTGCAATGTCCCTTCACAAGTTCACCCTGTAAGGACTCCAGCTTTGTCTCTGCCTTTCCAGCTCTGCCTCCACCACACATGTGCTCGCTCCTACCTGGCCCTTCCGCCAATTTGACTGGCTGCTTCAGTCTTGGATGCCAGCATCGGCAGTCTCCCATGCCCCATCACTGGGTTTCTGTCTCACTGCTTGTCCCTAGGCCTTGGCCTATTATGTTCGGGCTGAACTCTTGGTAACTCGTCTTTCTCTTGTCCACTGAGCTGCCTCCTCTGGTGGTTCAAGTGAGCCAATGTCAGGCCCATCCTTGTATATAGATGATATTAAAATGAAACGGTCATTCTCCATCATTGCTATTCTCCAGACTCCTCTGTAGAGCTGAACTCTTCTCCAATGAAAATTTTAAAGGTACAATTTTCAGGGAGAATGGGAGCATATTCAGAGTGTCCAGCTGAGTCCAGGAAGAAGGAAATGCTCCCAGATTCCTATCCCCAAGGAGTTTTCAACAAGATAAACTGGGTAAACTACCACCACCTGGATAAACTGGATGCTTGAGGAACATCAAATGATCTGTATTATTAAGCATTATCAGTCACAAAACTGTCATACACAATTCCTACTCTAAATAACAGTGAGCTATTCTCTTCCATTAAGTGACCAAAGACAAAACCCACCAGATTTGAAGGGGACCATCTATGAATGTGGTCACTGAGACTGAATGTGGCCAGTTCTACTTCTTGTGCTGTGACTAAATGAGTCATGTGATGGAAACTCAAAGAGAAACAAAGCCAGGGACTGTGTTCTTTCCCAGATACACAGAAGTTAACACAATGGCTCTTTAGAGCTGGCAAAAGGCAAAGACCAAGGATTTCATTCAACAATTCTACTTTCTCTCCTGGGGTGAAGAAGAACCTCCCCCAAAATGCAATTGTTCATTCAAATATTTATTAATCACCTTAATCACCTACTATGTGTGCCACACACACTCTTCTAAGGGCTGAAAAAGAGATTGAGCAAGACACACAAAATCCCTGACTGCATATAGCTTTCTTACTTGTGGCCACACAGATAATAAAACAAGTAAACATAAACTTTATGTTTATGTTATTGATACAAATAAAAGTAAGGTGGGGGTCATCTTACTTTTTAAGAGCAGTGCTGCCCCATAGTATTCTCTGTGATGGAAATGTTTTACATTTGTGCTGTTCTGTAAAAATAGAGTAAGGATTTACATTTTATTTTTTGATTTGCATTATTATATTTGAATTCTTTTTTTAAATTTCTTTCAAAACATGTTTTTAAGATTTATTTGATTACATTTGACATCATTTGTAGTCCCCAGGGATTTCCCACCACCATGTCACCCGTGCACCACCACCTCAGTCCCTTGTGCTCTTTCTGCCCTCATCCTGGTCTCTTCCCCACCCTCCCCGCAATGATCCCTTTGGTTTGTCTTTGACATTTTGTTCTTGTTGTGTTTTTGGTTTGTTTGTCTGTTTGCTTATTTGTTTAGTTTTGGCTGTAACTGCTCATTTCCTAGAGCTCTCTCTTATTATTATTATTTTTTTTTCCTTTACAATTTTGATTTTCCTTTACATTCCTCCTAAAAGTGAAGCCATCCGATATTCTTCTCTTGCCTTCTGACTTGTTCCACTGAGTATAATTCTAGTACCTACCCTACAGGACAGTGCAGGATTGGAGAAGGCAGGACATGCTGTTATCCTAGGAGGAGTGGGCCAGGCAGACTTCTGAGCAGAAGAAATTTGAAAAGAACCTTGACTGGGGCCAGGTCACAGGCCACATACTCCCAGCAGCTCAGAGCTGTCCAGACATGGACGAGCAAGCACAGCTCTCCTGCGGGAAATGGCGAGAAGGCCAGTGCTGTGCAGTCAGCGACGGGTGTCAAAGGGCGTGACTGAGGACACCTCACAAGAGATCTGAGGGACATGTGATGGGCCTTAGGTTTTACTCTTAAGTGGCATTGGTTTAGAGTATGGGACTAAGAAGAAAGAAAAGCCTATTTACCTAAACATTGGAAATGTCCCTTCTTTTACTACTTTCATTAGTCCTGCTCCTTCATATCTATCTGTTAGAATCCGTGTTCTGATTACTATTATTTGATATTGAATAGGACAACTTTAAAACAAGGCAGTATTGATTACATGTCTTTAAATCAGGTTTGAGGAAAGAGGGGGGTGGGCAGAAGAAAAGTTTTTCAGTGCATGTGACAGCATTCAAAGAGAAAAATCCAGCTCTTGGCTATACCTGGCCAATGCTTAATAAGGACCTGGGGACAGCTGCCCTTCTCTTCCAGGTTCAATCCATTTTTCATCAGAGCAATTACAAAATAGGACTAGTTATAGCTACTGCTGCTTACTCATCACAGGAATTATAAGGAAAAGAACTGGGCACGGGTCACTGCTCAATTATATCTTGTATATTTAAAAGTTGGCTATGGAGTCCATCAAGCACAGATATCAGGCCATTACTTAGGACCCAAAGATGGAAAACTCAGAGTCAGGTAACTCAAATCCCACACAGTGGAACACACACTCACTTGTCCCTAAACTTGTACAGAGACTCCATGACATTCCTGGAGCAAACAGGGGTCCTAGACATTGAAATGGCCTCAATTAGACAAACACTGACTTTGTTGATGAGTCACACACAACCTGGGTTTTGATGCTGCCTTTGCTGTTCACCAGCATTGTGACACTAGGCAAGTTATTTATGGCCTTTCTGCAGTTCTCAATGGCCTTATCTGTAAAGTGGGAAGTCAAAATGCGCATGCACTCTGTGTGTGTGTGTGTGTATGTGTGTGTTGGGGAGCCATTGGGGGCTGGGGACTTAAATAAAAGAGCATGAAAAGGCAATACTGTATACATGGTACCTGCTTGGTATGTGCTTGTTTACTTGAAATGAAAGAATCAAAAAATATAATTTATAAGTAAAACTCATCTTCCAGCAGTAAAAACGCTGGCAGTTTTCTCTTCATGAAAGGAGAAATGACAATTAGGGACAGGCTGGGCTGCTCCTTGCCAGCCAGGAGCACAGGTTGGGCATCAGAGGTGACAGCAAGCGCTTTCAGGAAGGATTCACCACAGGTGCTTATGGCTGTTGCTGAGATTCACCCTGAGGGTAGCCACAAGGGAAGCTCCGAGAAGAACATCTATTTGTCTGCCTGTCTTTTCGGAGTCAGGCAATGTGATTAGCGTACTTACAGAGTTTTAATGTCATTTGAAAGCACAGTCAGATTTATCAAGTTGGCCTCATTCATATTACATCAATAACAGCAATGCCCTTTCCTCCTGGACCTCCTTTAACTCCTTGGACTTAAATAGGAGGAGGCAACAGGGCCCCGCTCCCACTCTCGTACTGTTCACCCTTAATGCCTGAAAATGACATACTCTCTTTCTACTTGGCCCTGTTTTACTGAGTAAATATTGCCTTTTGCAAGGCTCCCAGGGTGGTGGCTACAAAAGCAGCTGTCTTTGTTTGCTTCAGTACCTCAGAGAGACTTGTGATAACCCCCAGGGTGTGATTCCTGGAGGATGCGCTACTCAGTGTATCCACGCCTGTGGCCTAGAAGGGAGGCACCAGAGACATCCCCACCGCCTCCAACCTGCTCCAACTGGCTAACGGCAGGTGCAGCGTTGAGACCAAGGTGTTTCAGTGGTGGGCAAGACCCCAGCAAGCTCTGCAGAGCAAGAACTCGTCTCAGTGTTCCATATCCTGTCCCAGGATCTCTTGGTACAAAATACAACTGATTGATGAGAAAGCACTATTCAAAGAAGGTCTCCAGTGTCACAAGGCAGGGGTGTGTGGGGGGCAGGGGGTGGAGGGGGTGTGTGTCTAAGGAAGGAAGTGCCTACTAGAAGTATAAATCTGTATTAGGACGTATATAGCATAGAAGGAGAAGATGGAGGCAGCCACTGGAAAATAGATGCTCTCCAGTCTTGCCAACAAAACTGTCTCCTTTGATGCCACTGGGTGGAAGAGCTGCTCTACTAAATCATGCACATCATACAAAGAATGACTAAGGAGTTCCTAAAGCACTCCTGCCTTGTTTGAAGCGTCTTTCCTTTAAATTCTTGGTCCAAGAAAATGCATCAATCATGCATTTTCAAGCTAAGTAACTGGGTTTAGAAGGTAGATACTGAGGGACAAGAGAGACTTCTTGATTTAAATCCTGCCACCTGAGCTACTGAATATTCCACCAAGGTGTGAGAACGGACATTAGTCAAGGAAAGTCAGAAATCACCCATCCACCCCACCAGATGATCAACTTCTTAAAGAAAGGAACCATGCTTGCTTCAGCTTATATTCTTGCACCCAAGGCAATCCTGGACATTCATTCAACTTACAGCTATTTTTCATCTGCAAACTATAGCATTCAGACTGTCTTAGACATGTGCATGTAGAAATTAAAGGCACAGGTCCTTGCCAATTAAAAATAAGTCTTCTACTTAGTGGAACATCCAACAAATAATCAGATGTCCATGTGCTGGCAGATGGGATTAAGGGCTACAGAAGGTCAAAACTGAGGTGACCAGGTAAAAGGTGGAGAAGTAGAAGTGTGCAGAGACCAAGGCTTTACTTTACTGAAGGCAACAATAGGAACTCAGTATACAATAAGAAAATATACACAGTGAGAGCCCATTTGCACATGTGCAGCCAGGTCAGATCCAGAACAGATATAAAAACAAAAATAAATTTACAATGCCTTTTCTGACTGTTAACAAGTCTGCAGCCAACAGCCGAACTCAGAGTTAACCATATTTACTAAAATTAAATGTCCATTTTCCCCATTACTTCTTGATGTCTCACCTCTCTGGTATTGTTCCCAACCATGAATTAGCACCAGGGAGGAAGGTATAAAAGCACTTTCATAATTAACAAAATATCAATGTTTTGATTATATGCAAAAGTGTTTTCTAAAATGTATTCAGAGAGATTCGAAAAAGCATTCCTCAGAAAGAGACTTTGTGGACAAATAAGATGGGGAAATACTTGTCACTTTCTCCCTAACTCCACTCTCGTTACCTGGCCTAAGTCACCATCTCATCTCACCTAGACACTGCAAGGTTCACTGATCTTCCTGGTCCCACCTTTGTCACTGAGAGCCTCTTGTTCACAGAGCAGCCAGAAAAATCCTTTCCAAAAGTATGGCAGAAAATATCACTCCCTTTCAGGCACATCCTTCCCCATTTTCTTTTTCCCCATATGACCTAGCCTGCTCCCTTTCTAGTGTGCTTTCACCACACCCTTCTCACTCCACCCTACTCCAACACAGTTATACCATAGTTTAACAAAAGAGATATATTCTGAGAAAAGAGTTACTAAGTGTTTTCATTGTTGTATGAATGTCAGAGTATAATTATGCAATCCTCAATGGTAAAGCCTACTACACACCTAGGTTCTATCATACAGCCTATCAGGACTACCTTTGGCCAAAACATACACATGACTGTAGACCAAACACTCCACTGCCTCAGGGCCTTTGCACATGCTATTCTCTCTACAGTGCTCTTCTGCCAGAAAATAGTTGACTTCTTTCTGTCCCTGTCTTTTGGTCTCTTCTTAAATGTCATCTCCACATGGAAACCTGATGACTCTATTATAAAACAGTGCTCCTATATCATCACATCCCACCCAATGTGCTTTTTTCTAATCCCTTATCAGCATCTGACAACATATTGTATATTTTGCTTGTTTGTTTACTGTCTGACTTTTCCCACAAATACAGACTACGTTAAAAAAAAAAAAAAAGGAGCTTGATATATCTGTTAAACCAATGACTGACTAGAACACCAAATTAAGCAGGACCAAATCTTTTGTTGTTGGGACCATACAGGCCTTCTCAGAACATTTGCCATGCTAGCCTATTTGTCTGCACTTTCTTCCAAGGAAAGAAAAGAAAATCACTCAAACTTGGCCCAATGTATCTCACAGAATAAAACACTCTCATGACTAGTCTTGGAAAACACTAACCAGGGGTGAGATAAAAACTTTTCTTAACAAGAAGGTTCATTCAAGAAGCACAGAGGTCTTCTCTTGCTACCAAATGCCATTTCCATAATACAGGGGCAGGATGAACACCCCTGCTTCTCAGTAAGATCCCAGGAATTCAAATTAATTTTGATGTTTCTTGGTCTAATCTCAGAGAGGCAAATTAGTTTGATGCTATCACTGGATAGTGAACTGTTGCTGTCATGGCCAGGACGGTCTGCAAAAAGATGTTGCCATTGTCTTCCAGTCTCCATCAGCAGCACTGGAATCTAATTATAACAGTCCCATAGGTCACTCTGCAAATGGAAATGCACTGCTGGAAATAGTCAGGGTGAAGGGAGAAGGACAAAATACATTTCCTTTCTGGGAAGGTGCCTTACTTCACTCTCTCTAAATCTCCCTCACAGAATTCATGTGTAATAATTTTAAGTATGCACCACTAATAATTACCTTTGCTATAATCATAAAGAAATTATGTGATTCTTTAAAAAAAATCTAGATTCTTTTATATGGGTCGCGATAAAAAAGAAAAGGTTAGTCAAGGAACATATTATTTAAAGGGTTGTTAAAAAATAACTCCTGGGCCTTATAACATTTAATCTATACACATATACTGAGGATCTGTGGCCTGCAGAACCTGGGGTGGAATGGGAATGGGGGTGGGGGGACTGTGTGTGAGGAGAAGGCTGGGGTGGGAGACCAGCAAAAAGGCCACTCAGTCTGCCTGCTCTGAAGCCACCTGCTTGTGAGGCCCCAAGCCCATGACCACTGGCTGGAATTGACAGCTCACTGTGGGGCCTGCTGCACGCACAAAGGGCCAGGACAGCAGAGAAGGGTTCAGTCCACTGCCTGCTAGAAGGCAGAAAGGTCTATGGGCTCATAGAGAGTGGGACTCTACCTTATAGAGTATATAGACTGTGGAACTCTATCGTATAGCTGATTTTATTTTAAAGCAAGTCAGTATGGGTGTGAACCAGACTTCCAATGGTTCATTATAAAGGGGGCTGGTGACTTGGGCTTGGAGAGTATTTGGACTAGCCCTTTGTGTCTGAAGGGAAAGAATAAACAAACTGAGTTAAGTGAATTACTTTCCTCCTGGCTGGAAACTGTGTCATCCACTCTAAGTGGAATTTTTTACTTAAGCAAGAGTTTTGGCTCCTAATGATTTAAAAGATCCCAAAGGTTCTCTAAATATAAATAGAGTCCATTTGGCTTATGTGCCCCCTTTACCCTCCTCTGCAAAGGTTTCTTCACTTGGTGCATGACACAGAAATTGCAATACAGGTGAGATTCAACTCCTGGCCCTCAGGTATTCAGGGCTATGCACTGCGGCTGTAATCTGTATAGCACGCAGCATGCATACAGTACTTCTACATATATTAGCTCATCCGATCCGTACTCGTATCTGAGGTGGATGCTATAAAAAATCTGGGGTTGAGAGATGTATTGGGACTAACTCAGGGTCACATAGGGCCAGTTCTAGCAAAGGTGAATGAAGCCAAGTGTAAGGAAAGCATTGGGCTCTCAATCCTGTTCTCAATGGTAGAGCCATGCTGAACCCCAAAACTTGTGTTATTAGCACCTTGATGGCTTTCTGACATGTTCCATCTTATCCTGGATTCCAGAAGCTGGTCTCTATTTTCTCCATCAATATTACTCACATCTAAGGAGGCAAACTGAAAACAATAGAGCTTCACTGTAATGTCGGTGCTGGTGGAACTGCAGGCCCATGCACTCCCCTCCGAAGCTCCCTTCTGGCAGCAGCCTCTCAGAACTGTGTGCCATCAGCACAGTGACTGTAAGTCAGAGGCTCTTGGGGCAGCTCTTGCCGGTCAATCCCAGATGCTAATGTTACACAGCCTAGGGGGCCGCTGAGTTGGAGGAATAGCTGCTTCTTGAGGGGCGAGCCTTGGCTCAAGGAGCACTCTGCTGACCAGCGTCACAAGCAGACACCGCAGTTCAGTGGAGTGGAGCGCATTCACACTGAGGCGGCACTGCAGGGGCACCGATGGCCCCTGGAGAGGAGGCCCACCCAGCCAAGTGCATGCCCTCCATTCCAGCAGATGGGCCTCCTGTTTGCCTCCCACCTCCCGCACCAGCCTAGCCTTTCGAGCTGTTTCATACAGCATAGCTTCGCCCCTGTTCAGCAGTGTCCACTTCCTAAAGATCTCAAGAAATATAAGTCTTTTGTGACATGCACACTAGAACACGCTTCTCTGTGGGATACGGAGAGATACCACTAACAGCTGTTAATTAACAATATTGTCAGTGGTCATATTGCCAATTCTTCAGGAGAATGGGACAACAAAATGTAACCCCTGATCGTTTTTCTATTTTTATGGAAAATCAGAGTTGACTTAAGTCATCCAGCTTTGAAATACCTTTCCCCCTGTATTCGTTTTCTAACAGAATACATTTGAGAGTAGACAATCCTAAGGGTTAAACAAACAAACAAAAATAACCAATATTAAAACTAGCAAATTCAGGGCCTCCCTGGTGGCGCAGTGGGTTAAGCAACGCACTATGAAGCAAACAGCAGCCACTGCAGCACGAGTTCGATCCCTGCTGCCGGCCAGGGA
>JAGFMF010011381.1:10599174-10629427 GCA_019455555.1 Galemys pyrenaicus
TTCCTGCTCTCTGTGGTGAATCCTCTCACCCCCCACACCTCTGGCCTGTACCCCAGCTCTTGTATGCATAAATAAATAAATCTTTAAAAAAAAATAAAACTAGCAAATTCAGAATATATTAGCCTCCTAGGATTGCTAGAACAAAGTACCACAAACTAAGTGGCATGAAGCAGAAATGAACTGCCTCACAGTTCTGAGGCTACTAGTCTAAAATCAAGGTGTCAGCATGACCATGAGCTTCTGAAACCTGCAGGGAGAATTCTCCTTTGCCTCTTTCATGGTGACCAGCATCCTTGGCATTCCTAGGTTGCAGCTCTGTCTCTATCTTCACACAGCCTTCCCCTCCCTGTGTGTCTATATCCAAATTCCCCTGTTCTTATAAGGACACAAGGCCTGTTCTACCGCCCTCTTCTTAACTTGATTACATCTGCAAAGACCCTATTTCCAAATAAGATCTCATTCACAGACTCTGGTGCTTAGGATCTCAACATAACTTTTGGGGGGACACAATTCAACCCATGAAACCCATTTTGTTTATAAAACTGCATGTGGAATGGGCTCATATTTGAGTAAACTTCAGAATTACAATATCCTGTGAGAACAGTTTACATTAAAAAGACTGTTATGTGTTGGCGAGGAGGTGGAGAATGAGAAATCCCCTTCCACACTAATGGTGGGTCGGTAAATTGGTACTGTAATTTTGGAGAGCACTATGTACCTTTCTCAAAAACCTGAAAATAGAACTTCCCATATGATCCAGCAACCCCACTTTTATCTCTCTGAAGAATATGAAATCATCAATTTTCAGAGTTCTATGTACCAAATGTTTACTGCAGCAGTTTTTACAATAGCTAAGATATGGACATAATCTAAGTGTCCACTGATAGATGACTTCATAAAGATTTAGAATACTATTTGGCTATTAAAGAAAGACAAAGTTTGGCTATTTGCATCAAAGTGAAAGGAACTTCAGGGGATTATGTGAAGCAAAATGAGTGAGAAAAATAAAAACAAATACTGGATTATTTCACCTTTATGTGCAATATAAGGTAAGAGCTGATACACGAAAAATAAAAAAACTAAATAAACTCAAAGCTAAAATGAAGTTACAGGAGGTGAAGAGGGCTGGGGTTGGAAGTAAGAGAAGTAAGGGGGCAGGGGGAGCGCACTAGATATTTGTTTGGTTTATAAATTAAACAATAGATCTATCACATATTTCATTAGTGTTTTTTCTCTATTTGCTCCCTCTCATATCTACAAAAAGAGGTTTGTAGATAGTTCAAGTCTCAGAAAGAAACCATCCATTTGACACAGTAAATGGCACAATTCTTATAGCCTCAAGAGGTTTAGCCCTTTAGATCTCCTTTGAATTAGAATAGAAAGGAAAAAAGTAGAACATTAAGAATATATCTAAAGCACTCCTATCACTATCCTTTTCTCCTTTCTGTCATTCCACCTCCTTCACTGTAACCTATACATATGTAATGAAACAGAAAATAAGACTTGGAAATTAGTTCTTAAACACAAATGCTTTTGAGTCCTATCTTCCAAGTGGTTGGCAGTAAAAAGTTGGTGTTGTAATCATAAATTCACAAAGACCATCAAAATGAAAACAAAAACAGCCTGAGCTTATATCCCGACTTTGTCATTTCTAGCTGGGGGAACTTGGACAAATCATTTTACCTTTAAAATCACCAGACAATGGAAATGACAAGAAAACAACACAGGCAGAGAACTCGTCAGTCAGTCAAACTTTTGTCTATTCAATACCAGAAAACCAAATCACAATTTTTTTTAACACAATTAATCAGATTAACAAGTTGTCTCCTTTGCTTTAAAACTAGAATACCGGAATCATCTTTTATTTCCATGTGATCCCCAGATCAAGTAGCAAAAGAAATTTTAAAGCTTCAGCTTGAAACCAAAATACAATCTTTTATATCCTAAATGGCTGATTTTAATGTTATCCAATAAGACGAAATTTATTTCCTCTGTAGAAAAGAAATATATAAGCTTTTGAGGAAGTTATTTTCCTTTCTCACATGGTGAACAAGAGAATTTCAAAAACACGTTTGCTTTAAAATTTTACATAAACATGTATAAATTAAAACATTTCTTTAGAGAGCTACCTGTGTCTTTGATTTCTGCTAAGCCTTTTGTCTGAATCCCAGACTCTGCTGCCAGAGTCCTATCACTGCCTTTCTATGTGATTCCTCCAACTTCTCCTGTCTCAGTCTCTCTCTTTTCACTTTATCCTTTACATAGGGGACATCATTCCTATTTTATGTCTTTCAACTGAGCACATTATAGGATTTACCTTATTATTAAATTATTGTTTAACTGTATGCCTTTGCTATTACTTTTTTATAACAAGAATTTTTTAAATTCTAATTTTTTAATCCTAACTTGCTTTCAAACCATATGATCTTTGTTGATTCTCTACCCTTTGCCAATCAGTTCACGACCATAAGAAAAAGTCCGCTAAGCTCAGTGAAGACAAACTTCCAAACAGTATCCTGAAATACAAATAACTTCAACATTTCTTGTGTAGATGAAATAAGTGACCTTTTCTTGAAATGTGGTTTTTGCTTTCTTAGGTATAATGTAAAGTTTAAGAGGATCTGTAGATTTTTTTGCTGACTTCAAGAATTAAGCATACTTTTTAAAAGGTTGATATTAACAGAACACTATAAAGATTCATTTATTTTTAGAAAATGGTTTCTTTATGGGTCTTCAAATACAACTTATAAATCTTATATAACCAATTCTTAACTGTCAAGTGCAGTACCAGATGAAAATAATCTACAAACTTTAAAGTATTTGGTCATTATATCTCAATTGGGTAATGTGCATATTCTGACTCTTTGGCCAGTCCTACTCTATGGCAGCATTTCCTAAGTTGTATTCAGCAGAACACAGGTTGAAGAAATACCAATAGGGGTTACTATATATTAAACATTACAAAAATAATAAGGTCTTGCAGCACTCAAATTGTTGGCATTAAGTGAAAGTTTACAATCCTCACATTTTATGACTCTGTTGCTCTTGAATTAGATTAGTTCAAAATCTGTCAGTCACTTTATTTTGGGATCACCTGCTGACTTTTTTAAGTAGCTGAAAGTTTGAAGTTTTTATTTTCAACTGGCTAAGTTCATCATTTTTGCCAGTACTTAATTCGTTTGTATTCTCATTCTTGTGATCTACTTTAACCCATATACACAGCTTCCTTCTCTAGCTTCTATTGGTATTCTGTGAACACATTCATTCTTTAACACTCACAGATACTTATTGCTTTCTGCTACATGTCAGCTGTTTTTCTAGGTAATCATGAAGCAACAATGAAGAGAGATCCCTGGCTTGTGGCATTTTTATGCTAACATGGGGATAAATACAATAAACATACTAAGATAATTCACATGATTATTAGAAGTTAAATATACTGTGAAAAATAAAAACAAGGTAAGGAAGATAGATATAGGCAGGAGGATAGTTACAATATAAATAGGAAATTTAGGGAAGCCTCATTAAAATGAAATTTGGGCAGTGAATAAAAGGAGGTGAGCAAAAATAAACAAGTAGACAACATCAGAATAAAAAGCTTCTATACACCAAAGGAAACTATTAACAAAATGAAAAGGAAACCTAGTGCATAGGAGAAAATATTAGCTATTCAAATTTGATAAGGAATTAATATTCAAAATATATAAAGAATTCATGTATTTCAATAGGGGAAAAAGCATAAAATCCAATTAAAAAATGGACAGAAGTTCTGAAGAAATGTATTTCCAAAGGTGACCTGAAGAGATGATCAACATCATTGGTTATCAGGTAAATGTAAATCAAAACCTCAATTCACCTCACACTTGTGAGAATGGTTGTTATCAAAAAAATAGAAGAAATAACAAATGTTGGTGAGGATGTGGCAAAAAGGGAACACTTGTGCACTGTTAGTGGAGACATAAAAAATTAAAATAGAACTACCATATATTCCACCAAAATCACTTCTGGGTACTTACGCCAAAAATGACAACACTAACCAAAAAATACATATGTAGTCCTATGTTCATTGCATCATTATTTACAACAGCAAAGATATGAAAGCAACCTAATTATCCACTGATGCATGAATGGATAAAGATGTGATACACACACACACCACAGACATACATGCACAAAGGGATATTATTCAGCTGTAAAAAAAAAATTAAATCTTGCCATTTGAGATAATGGCTGGACCTTGAAGACAACACATGCTGATGAAACAAGTTAAAGAAATATATTGTAATTATCTCATTTACATGTGAAATATATTTTAAAAATAAAATAAAACATGCTCAGAGATACAGAAGACAGACTGATGGTTATAGAGACATGGGGCTGGCGGGATGGGGGAAATGAGTGGTCAAAAGGTACAAACTATAAAACAAATAAGTCATAGAGATGAATTGTATAAAATGATGACCATATTATTATGGTTAATATTTCAAAGTTTCTAAGAAAGGAAATCTTAAAAAGTTGTAAGCACAAGAAAAATCTGTAGCTATGTCTAGAGACTGGTGTTCACTAGATTTATTATGGTGATTGCTTTACAATGTATATAAATACTGTATCACTGCTATCTATCTGAAATTAATATATTTCAGTTATATCTTAATGAAAACCAGAAAACAGTGAGAGTCATCCAAGAGGATGTATGGGAAAACAATGTTCAGGGCAGAGAAGGCAGCACAAAATCTCCAAATCAAGAGTCACACTTGGTAATTTAAAGGACAGCAAAGGGGCAGGTGTGGAACAGAGTGATGAAAGAGTACAAGATGAACCCAGAAGAGTAATAGGCATTAATGATGTAAAGTCTTATGAACATTGCGGAGAATTTTTATTCTGAGGATGATGAATACCTATTGCAGGAATTTGAGCAGAGAGGATATGGTCTGATTACATTTAAAAAGAATTTCTTTGACTCATATGCTGAGTTATAGACTCTAGAGGACAAGAGTAGAAGCAGAGAGAAGTATTGAGAGGTGGCTTCATTAACTCAGGTGATTCAAACAGGGATGGGGAAGCAGCTGTAGAAGGGGATGGGAATGGTCATATTCTGCATCTTATTTGAAGGCAGAAGCACTGCGTGACATAGAGTCTGAGATGCTGGAGAAGGATAGATCATCAACTAATACAGATAGGACACAGAAGCAGCAGGTTTTGGCAGGGGGTAGGGAGAGGAGATCAAGAGTGCTGCTTCCAGACATATTAAATTTAAGGTTTTGATTAGATATCCAAAGAAGATCCTGAGTACACAATTCAAGTTCAGGGACAAGAGGTCTGTGCCAAAACTACAAACATCTAGAAGTCAACCAGACACAGATGGATTTTAAAACCATAAGAGAAGATAGGTGAGAAGAAGGAAAGAGTGTTTAGGGGGAAAGGGGTGCAGAGGGGAGATGAGAGAGAAAAGGAAAGGACTGTGCTGCACTCCAGAGGTTGGAGAGAAAAGGATAAGCAGAGTAGGTTGAGGAGTGACCAATGTGACAGAAGTCCAGGTGGTGCAACTTTCTTGGGAATTGATCATATGAGCATTAGGCTGGTATGAATCATCAGGAACCAATCAAGAGACTGAATTGGGAGAATGTAATTTAGTAATGTGCCAAACGCATAAAGTTTTTAAACAAGTCAAAAAAAAATCAAGTTAAAAAAAAAGGTGAAAGGAGAACTCTAAGGTATCATAGAAGTAGTAACTACCAGAAAAAAACTACCACCTCTAGGGCCAGGAAGACAAAGCAACAAGGTTTGAATTATTAAATAAGCTTAGAGGAAGGGCCCCACAGATCTGAGTTCAGGCCCCTAAGAAGCAGATGCTGCTCAGCTGATGCTGGTGTTTCTGAACTCAAAGAAGGGTTCCTGTGGGACTGGAAACCCTTTTCTAAAAAGAGACTGTCAACCATCTGGTGTTTATGTCTCTGAGGGTGTGATGATGAGGTGGTGTATTAATTTCCCAGTACTGCCATACAAATTACCACAAACCTGGCATCTTAAGACAACAGGAACTTATCTTCTCACAGTCTAAAGGCCTAAAATCATGATGTCAGTAGGGTCACACTCCTGCTGGAGTTTTGTGTGTGTGTGTGTGTGTGTGTGTGTCTGTTTTATCTCTCTCCTAATTTCTGAGGCTGCTGGCAATCCTTGACATTCCCTGGCATGGAGACATATCACTCCAATCTTTCCTCTGTCTTCAAATGATCTTCTTTTAAAGATAACAGTCATTAGAACACCAGTCATCATAGTATCCACTCTAACCCAGTATAACCTCATATTAGCATATGAATTAACATATATGGAATAACATAACATTTGTTAAGAACTTATTTCCAAGTAAGGTCACATTCTGAAGTTCTGGGAAGACATGAATTTTGAAGGATATTCAACCCAGTAAAGGCAAATTCTTCAAGTGTCCAACAACAAAGTAAATCATATTCAACATCAGGAAGAAACTCTCACTTGTGGAATGCAGACATTCTAAGTCATGACATTCAAAAAAAGCATATACATAGGAAGTTCATAGCAAGCAGATGAGAGAGAGAAAATCCTTTCTTCCTCCACCAGATTCTCTATATCTCACTAATATCTCCTGTTGGTAGAGTCAAACATGCAGTCATTTCCGAAATTTAGCTTGCATATTACCTTCTCTAGCATCACAAGCAGAATACAAAACAGGTTTAAGGTGTGATGGTATCTTAACAATCAACATAAGGAGAGAATGGTAGATTGTGTCAAAAGTTGTTGAAAGGTAAATAAAGATGAGAGTTGATAATTGCCCATGTGATTTAGCTTTAACTGCTCCATGATCAAATAACCAGAAGTGTTCCAGAGCTTTTTGTTGGACTGGCCAGACATTTCAGCACTCTGGACAGCTCCACTTCAACCGTGCTTGTCCAATTCCTAACAAAAGAACAGTTTATAGCCATAATATTCATGCTGTCATTTATAAAATACCCAGAGAGCTACCTAAAGTCACTACATATCCTGTCATTCTCATCTGATGGCTTTTACTTTTATGTTGCAAATGAGTTAAAGTCGCCTTGAAAATGAACATATTCCTAGGATTGTCCACAGACTACATAGTCTGTAATACCTTGGTATGCAATACCAAGCGAAAGGACTTACAATAAAATTAAAATTAAGTTCCCTTTCTTTTTATTCCACTTTCCTAATTTCAAGAAGTCTGTGCTTTATTGTTCTCTTTGTCTATTTCTTTGTAGAATAACAGAAGCAAGTAAAAGTATCAGAAAGAAAATGTTTTGGTAAATCTGGGGCAAACTCAATGCATTAGATGCATCCTTGATACCTCAGGACTTTTCAAAAATAAATATTTTTCTGTTCTACTTTAAATTAAAATGTGTAAGACATGCTAATGTCCTGAATATTAAAAACATATACTGTAAAATAAAGACATAAAGGAGGCAAAGTTAAAGAAGAGGGACAATATAAAAAGCATTGAACTATGAATGAAGGATTGGATTCCAAGATTACCTTTGTCACTAGTTATATAGCTTTAGGCAAATGTTTTAACAGCTTTTGGTGTGTTTTCTTTATCTACTGATTAGGAGGCTGGCATAAGAAGATTTCAAGCAAGTTGCCAGTTTTTGACTTGCATTACCTAACTACCCAAACTAGTATGTATGGCTATTAATACTATTTTGTGATTGTGAGATTAGAGAGCGGGAACTAGTTGAGGGTTTTATTTCAATATCTAAATAAGTACTTTTGTGTTCTATAACAGCATTTGTATTTTTCACTGAATGATAGTACTAAACTAAATTTTAAGTTTACAGGAAACTACACACTGAAAGTCAAATTTGAAAGAAAATGCTTCAGCTATCTCTCAGTTGTCGTTATTTACTTGTGATTGATACTTTTCCTCTTTCTTAGAAATTAACTGGTTAATATGTCTACAATAGAAGTAAAACAGAATCAGAAAGCACTGTGTATAGCTGCATGTTTCCAAAACTGACAAAAGAGGATAACAATATGAAGATGGACGTAACAAGTCAATATAGGACAGGCTACCAATCTAATCTAACTCTGCAAAGAAACACAGAATCTTGATTTGCTTCTGAGTGTTCAGAAATTTCATTTTTTACATTTATGATTCATTTCAGCTTTTAAAGCCATCCAGAAGAGCTTCCTCTATGCTTGCTAGATGAAGGAAGTATGGGGGAATTTAACCTCTAGAATTTAACTAGAACACATAACTGGTAAAATAAAACTGAAAGAAAGTAGCAATGGGTGTTGCTTAAATGTCTTAATTTGGAATAGTTTGTGCTTACTGATAAACATTATAAAAAAATAGCTACATTTGCTGAAACTTGAAAGCAACATAAAGATTGAAAAAAAGATTTTTTGTGTCTGTGTTAATTTCCATCTGGTGATGATTTTATGGTTTGCAGTTATTATCTATTGTTAAAAAGATTATTCTTGCTCCACTGAATGGCCTTTGCATCATTTTCCAAAAATAAACTGGTCATTTACGTATGGGTTAGTTCTAGAATCTTCACAATATTCCATTCTTCTGTATGTCTATCCTTTGGTCAGTATCACACTGTCTCAATTTCTGTAGTTTTTGAGTCAACCTTAAGATCAAATGTGAATCCTCCAACTTTGTTTATTTTTCAAAATTGTTCTAGCTATTCTTATACCCTTGTCTTTCTAAGGCAGTCTAGAAGCAGTTTGTTGATAAATATATATATATATTTATATATATATATATGTATGTATCCATCCAGCTGGGATTAGGATTTGGATATACTGAATCTATACATTGGTTTGAGAGTAACTGACAGACATTTTACTATATTGTGTTACAATCTATTGTATAAGACAGTATAGTTCTCCACGTATTCAGATTCTTTATTTCTTTCATTAGCATTTTGTGATTTTCATCAAAAATATATTGCATGTATTTTACTAGATTTATAAATAAGATTTCCTTTTTGCATGTTATAAATGGTACTGTTTTCTTAAATTTGAATTTTCAACTGTTTATTGCTAGCACAAAAGAATACAACTGACTTTTGATATTAGTTTTTGGTCTTTTATGTCATTTCTTTGGGACTTTCCATGTATATAATTTTATCATTTCCTAACAAATATATTTATATTCCTTCCTCAACAATCTGCATGCCTTTGATATCTTTTTCTCACTTTATTGGATTGGCTATGCTAGGAATAAGAATGGTTAAAGGTGACATCATTGCTTAGCTTGCTTTATTAAAAGGAAAACATTCAGTCCTTCAGTACTAAGCATTATCTTAATCCAGGCTTGTTATAGATGTCTTTTATAAGAAATTGCCTTTATTCTGCATTTGCTGAGTTTTTTTGCAAGTCACAAATAGGTGACAACTTTTGTCAGATTTTTCCTGCATCAATTTTTGGTTCTTGAGATGGTAAATTATATTGATTTTCAAGTGTTGACAGAGCCTTGCACTTCCATGATAAACTTCGTCATGATATATTATGCTTTTTCATTTTAAAAAATTTTAAAGATTTTTATTCATTTATTTTCATGTAGAAGAACTGGGGTGCAGGCCAGAGGATTCACCAGAAAGAGTGGGGAGCAGATCAGACAGAATTACTGAAATACACAGCTAAGGACACAATGGGCAAAATAGGAGAGGTCTGCTGCACCAGGGTTAGCTCTCTGGCCAGGATCGAACCCAGGCTGTAGAGGTGGACCTTTGATGTGGTAGCACAGAGACTTAACCCCTAAGCCACAAGGGAGGCTCTATTATCCTTTTTAAAATTTAAGTATTTAATATGCTAGTATTTTGTTGAACATATTTTGTCTATGTCTATGTCTGTTGGTCGAATATTATCTTTTCTTGTAATATCTTTTTCTAGTAGGAGGATAATGTTAGCTTCATATAGTGAGTTTTAAAGTATATTCACCTTTGCTATATTCTGGAAGAGTTTATAAAGAATTTATATTATTTCTTCCTTAACTGTTCAGCAGAATTTTCAAGAAAACACATAAAATTTAATTGCAGTAATCTCATAGAATTGTGAAGATTAAATGAGGTAATTTATGAATAATAATAGCAAACAACATGTTGCTATTGTTATTAGTCTGTTAGTCCAGCTTAATATAAGTAGTTAAATAGAAAAGCTAGATATTGCTAGAAAAGAATTTACCATCATATGCAACCCACCCAGGTTGGCAAGAAGTGTTTTACATAAAAACCCAAGAATTGAAAGGAAAGAAGTTTAGATTTCTTTGCTATAAAGATACCCACATTCCAGATACTTCACAAAAGGGAATTAAAAGTTAAAAAAGAGGGGCCTCCCTGGTGGCACAATGGGTTAAGCAACACACTAAGAAGCAAACCACAGCCACTGCAGCACCAGTTTGATCCCTGCTGCTGGTTGGGGAAGTGACCCACATGGCGCTGCAGACCTTTCCTGCCTGTCTGCTGCTCCCCTTGGCAATGTATTTCAGTCTATATGCCCATTCTGTTCCCCACTCTGTCTCTGGTGGACCTTCCCATCCCCTGCACCTCTGACCTATACCCCAATACTTGTACGCATTAATAAATCTTTAAAAAAATTTAAAAGAATTTCAGCATTATACTATGAAATATTTCATTTTATAATTGTTTAAACTTCTATTTAACCAAGAAAAACATGTTGCTGTTTACAAGAATTGTGAAATTAGGGATGAGTTTGGATAGAAGTGACTAATATAACAAAATGTTCACTTTGTCCACTTTGCATTTCAGTGACTATGAAAAGGTATGAGGGCTAGATAAAGAATGGTAAATAATAAATCAAAGGTACTGCAACTTTAGGAATCCATTAAACAACATACTGAATATTTTAGCAGTTTCAATTATGCATTATTACATCCCCTAGTTTTTCACATTTTACTATCTAGTTCTGCAGACTGACAATAACAAAATTGGGAGGTTGGTGGGTGCTGTGAAGCATTCCAGGTACTATAACAAAAAGCACTTATGTATATGTCTAATAGAATATTAATGAACCAATCAAGGAAAAAGAGTAGCTCTTCCAAATGTTAAGACTTCACTGGTTATGAACACAGAGGACTCAAGCCTTGGCAATCCTAGACGTGATGATCACAAAAGCACATGGATGAAAGAGATCGCTAAAGTCAGTCTTGCTTCCTGTTTGATTAATAATGAATATTTATTGAACACCTCCCAAAAAGACTACAAGTAAACCATCTAAGCCAAATGAGTCCCTATAATGCTCTTACAGAGCATCACAGAATACAGATCCTTTTGGCATACAGAGAGAACCTGGGTTTTTAAGCCCCACAGGTATAAATCCAAGCTCTGTGACCTTGAGCAAGTAACATTTGCTCTCTGGGCGTCAGTCTGTTCTAAATGCAATGCCCCCTACTGATTCATTCTACAGGGCCAGCACATGCTAATAAGCCCTATGTCACCTGTTGGGTCCACAAGAGTAAACCTTCAAGAACCCAGATTAAAAAAAAAAAACAAAAAACAAGCCTTCACAAAACACAGTATTGTGTTGTCACTGGATAAAGGAAAGGGTGCGCCAGCAGCACACTGGATGACCAGTAAGACTTTCCTAGCAGAAATAAATTCAGATGAGTACTGAGAGATGAGTGAAGGCTAGTCAGGTGTGGAGGGTTCGGGGGGGACAGGTGGTGGGGGGTGTATGGGAGGGGAGGTAGACAACCTCCAGGCAGTCAGAAAGGCTCAGAGAAAGCAAAGGGAAAGCATGGTACCATCAAGGAGTGAGGAAGTTCACTGTGGCCCCACAGGGAATTAATTGTTAACTGATCTTAAGGAATGGGGAGACATTGGGAATTTTTCACATGAAAAGTGACTCGGTCTTTTGTGTTTCACAAGCATATAGAGGATTGGGGGGTAGATAAATTAAAGCCAACAGGTCTGCTAAGAAGCTGTTTTATTATCCCAAGTCAGAGGTGATGGTGGCCTGGATTTAGTTTATGATGAAAACTAAATAGTAAGTGTCTAGAAGTATGGCAGATGAGTGCCAGAAACCCAGCAAGTTTTAGTTGCTTTCCCTCTTCATCTCCTCGTAATCTATCATATTTTAAAAGGAACTGTCCAAATGTCTTAATAGCCATACAAAGCTAGTGAGTAAACTTACAAAGAAATATTCTTCACAACAGAGATCAACAGGGAAATATATTCACTTCACCTTTATTTTTGGCCACTGTGGGGTAAAGCTTCTACTAATGTTGCTAGCGATGCAACTTCATTGCAACTAGGATGTTAGTAGGTTTTAGTTAATTGTAAGTTTTATCACTCATGTTAATCTGTTTTACCATAGTTTAAGAACTTTTTTAAGCAATTTTTATAGTTTAATTTTTATTCGTTTAGTTTGTCTTTCCCTTACCACCCTCTTCTCCCTTCAGAATATATGCCCCACGAGACTGTGTCTCAGTCTCCACTCCGCCTCCAGCAGCTGGAGCAGTACCTAGACTTAGTAGAGGTGCAATATACACGGGTGAGCTCTTACCTCATGAGTGAGTGAATGAAGAATGGGGGTTCATCTACATGAAGTGACTGAAACCGCCACTTCTGATGGTTACTATTGCAAGGCTATCCCTGCTCTAGCCAATGTATACCTGATTTCAAATTTGTCTTTCTAAAAGTAGAATTCCGATAAAGATCATTCCCTGATCAAATTGAGCCAAAACTGCTACACCTCCCGCCCTTGAGTTCACTCTGCCACCACTGCTCATATTCTAGTCCTGTCTCTCTCGCAGATCAACAGGATCACACCCCAGTTGTTGCCAGGGTATGCCCCTCCATGTAACACCCCAAATCACCCTGCCTGCCTGATAAAACCCCACCTGCCCTTCAAGATTCATCTCAAAAGCAATTGCTTTGGAAGTCTGTCTTTATTCCTTAAGGTCGTAGTTCTCAACTGGAGGCCATTTTGTTACAATCTCTACTCCTACTCTGAAGGCATTTAGCAAAGTTCGAAGACATTTTTGGTTGTTAGAAATAGAGGGGAAAAAAACTAGTGGCATATGGTAGGCAGAGGTCAGGGATGCTATTAACTATTTTATACTATACCGTCCAGCCCTCTACAATAAAGAATTATCTGTCCCAAATGCCAACAGAGCTGCAGTTGAGAAGCCCTACCTTAAGCGAATGTTTTGCTGCTACCATCAAGCCACTGTGGAGTTTTAGACTTTTTTTTTTTACTGAACTTTCACTCTGTCTTATCGTACTTACATGTACCTTATACATAACACAGTCCCTCCTGGTATGTACACTTGATACCCCACGTTGAACCCTACCCAACCATTTTTCCCTAGTAAATATCACACAGTCCTTGCACAAGATAATCATTTTGTTGACTGAAATTGAAATGAAATTTCTACATCATTTTAAAAAACATTTTAATTTTTCTACTTGTTTTATTTTCTCCTGTTTCCTGTTAAGAATAGGTAGACGCCATCAACAGTGCTAATAAATATTTTCTAATTTTATAGTTAATTGACATGGTAAGTATTCACTGAGAATTTTATAAATAAAATATTATAACCAGTTTGCTGACAGGGCTATATAGAGCTTTTAAACATATTTTTAAAACTTCTACTAAGATCTTGAATTCACATCTAGTCACCAACTCCATGTTTACCTCTTCTGAAATATGAAAAATCTGCTAACCTAAGGAATTTACAAATAGCCACATACTACTTCTTAAAAGTAAGCTTGCATTTTGAATGAGAAATTCAGCTTGAGTGAAAAGCAGAAAATCTGATATGATCACTAAAGTTCACAGTAAATCTCTTCCAACCAGACTACAAGGTAAGAGGAACTCTCTTGAATTTAAATTCAAATGGTCTTCAGGCTGAGGACAAGCACAGTGTCTGAACAGAGAAACTTACACAGAGAAACACAACATTCTGATTCTCAACACTGTCAGTCAAACAGACAGTGAAGACCATGATGAAAGAGAATTTTGTGTTGTCTGTCATATGTCAGCCAGACTGAAAGTCAGTGTTATCCCATGAGGGGAGAAGGAAACCCCTCCAAGCAGACAAGCACAAAGTGATTTAAAGGGCCTGAGAAAGCACTTAACACTGTCACTGTTTCTGGAGTAAAGAGTCACAACCCATCACTACCAAGATGAAATGAGATAAGACAGACAGCCCCTCCCTCCCTCCCTTCCCTTCTCCTTCCCTCTATCGTCTTCCCCAACAGACATACACATACAAGGAAAAGGAAGAGCTAACATTGCCATCAGGAGGTGTGGGAGCAGTAACTTCAAAAACATCGGAGCCCTAAGAACTCAGAACACAGTCTACTGCATTTTAATCTTAGACAAAGATAGCTCATTATCAGATTTTTAAAATTTTTCAGTATCCAATTTTAAAATCATCTACTAAGGGAAAAAAATTCTACGCTAGCAATCAGATGTAGAATGAACAGTTCTTTTTCATCTCACTTAGGAACTTTAGTAAATGAAATATGATGTTACACCAAATGTCTGATATGGTCATCTACAGAGCAACTATGTAATATGGTAACAAGAAAGTGAATGATGTAAAAAAAAAAAAAAAGGGGGGGGCAGCAAATGAATTAGCTATCCAATGCAAAATATTGCTTTAATCTTGGCTCAGGTCTCATCAGTATGAGTTGAAGTGGAGCGCAAGTGTCTTCAAATTTCCCATGACCATTAGGTTTTGTTGGTGTCAAAACATAAGAAAAAGAAACATATCAATTCTGATATTAAAGAAAGTCCACCGGCGTACTGGCCTGCATCCTCAAGTCTCACATCCAATTATATTAATGACTGGCTTTTCTCCTCAGACTTACTGGCAGGTGGGTGTTAACCTTTACAGGTGTGGGTACATTTCTATATGTAATTTTTTTATACTCACTGCCTTTGAATATAATCAAAACTCCTTGTACACAAACACCTGTATCCCAAAAGGCAGGCACGATCATTACCTGTTCAGGTTCACAGTAATGAATGCTCAGGAAAAAAATTAGCTGTAATGTATTTATCAATAAATGAGGCGAGCTCTGCCCAGCAACTATGTCCTCTGCATGCCAGAGATAAAGAGTGTGGCGCCCTTATCAATACTCCAACTTTACATTAAAAGGCACAGGAGCAGCATATGTATTATTCAGTCCTGATTTATATTTCTATGTCTTCTGCTTTATTTCTTCTGAATTACCCTCACATCAGTTTCAGGTGATAAGAAAATATTTGTATCCTGGAATTATGGACAAAGACAGGACCCAAGGTTTCACGACTCCCTCTTTTGTCAGTCTCTTCTGAAGCAATTCAGAGGGCTCCCATTCTGAGTCACAGGAAATTTTCACAGGGGAATCCCACAGGAAACACAGTCTGGCAGCGACTCCAGGATTAGTAAGAAAGCAGCAGATTCCTCCCAGGCATCTCCCACAGTGGTGGAAGCAGCCATTTTTGAGCCCATCTGTTTATGGCTTCTCTTCTCCAAGCCTCCCCGTCCTTCCCATCACTAATCAAAATTAGATTGCATCTCAGTAACTTCACAGCCCACATCCCCAGACTGCTGGCACTGGGAGTGAGCCTCAGGAAAATTATGATAAAAGCCTGTAAATGCACTACAGACACACCTTTTCTGTAGGCAGGTCAGCTCACACCCTGCCACTCTATAAAATTGGTAATAGCAGAGTGAATAGTACCAAAAATTGGGAGCAAGTGAATTAGCTCTCTACTGAAGAATATCTCTTTAATCTTGACTCAGGTCTCATCACTGTGAATTTAGGCAGAGCTCAAATGCCTTCAAATCCTCTACAAGCACTGCCATGAGAGAGTGAGGAGCACAGGTCACAGAGAGGGCTTCTTTCCTTCAGACACCATGGAAGCAGCTTTCCTGTGTTACAACCTGCTCCTTTCCATGCCCAAATATAAAATGGCTCACTACACACATTGCTAAAATACAGATAACTACCAGCAATCCTAGTAATAGGGTAACTGCTAGCAATAATATGCATTTTACAAAGCTTTATTGAATAATTTTCATGAAGTAACCTACCAGCATGCATACATTTAAAATATCTATATACCTTAACAGTAATAAGGACAAATAGAAGACATAATAAATTGTTTTTAAATATGCAAATATTCCAGTGCAATGACTCTGAAATATGAAGATATGAGATGCTTGTCTCCTAATGTAGATTCACCATGAATGCAACGAAAATCGATGTACACAAACAGCGATGTTTGACAATTTAAGTATCACACCTGTGTTTTTTACCACTAGTGATGTGATTTTTGGAAATGATGCCCAACTCTTGGTAAAGTTCTAACAAAACAAAATATGGCCTTCTTTGATTTATGAGTGTAGTTTCAATCCTGGAAGAAATATAGTTGACCCTTAAACAACATGAGTTTGAGCTGCATGGGGTCACTTACATACAGGTTTTCTTGTGAACAGATGATGTAAACATAATAAATAAATACATACAATATATAATAAATAAATACAGTATAGCTAAATATATTAATGTATTTTTCCTTCACTATGCTTTTCTTAGTAACAATTTTCTTTTCTCTAGCTTACTTCATTGTAAGAATATAGTACGTGATACAAAATATGTTAAGTTTTAATAGTTTAATCAATAAAGCACCTGGTCAATAGCAGACTTTAGTAGTTAAGTTTTGGAAAGTTATACATGGAGCTTTGGTGGTGCGGGGGTGGAGGGTCACCATCCCTAACCCCTGACCCTTGTTCAACTGTAGTATATAAAAAAATTAGGCAAACATACTTGTGTTTATATGGAAGACAGAAAAAGTTCTAGACTTCAATTATTAGAAATGAATTTTTTACTTAAATGATGTCTGGTGGGCACTTGGAGTTGTGAGGTATGTGAGGCGATGCCTCACTGTGTGGAAATTTCCTACAATGTTGTACATCTTTGGTTGAAGGAGCCTTGGCTGAAATGCAGTTTACCACTTTTGAGCTTAGGCTTGGGAGGCAAGGACTCTTCCACTCACCTTTCTTGGACTCCTGCCATTTCCACAGAAAAAAAATGTGAGATGCATAGCCTATTGTTCAAGTAGGATTAAAAACCTGCAGCTTGGCAGAAAACAGCGAAATTCAGCCTACATGAGCGAGCCCCCAGTCAATCCATAGATATTTGGGTGAAAAAAAAATGATTGTAGCTTTAAGACACTAACTTTCAGAGTGGCTGGTTAGGTGATCATGATGTAGCAACAAATAGCTAACATAGCAAGTTAAGTTGTTTTCTTTTTTCCCCAATACAGGAGAGGTAATTAATGCTAAAAGATGAATAAAAAAGCAAAGGAGGACGTTATGATGGTGGACAGGAAATGGATGGATAAAAAGAGAAAGAGAAAATGGATTGGACTCACAAAAAAAAGAGGATTTAACCAGCATTCTATACATATACAATGCTGAGTCACTGACCATCTTTAGAAAGGAGAAACTAGGGCCTCCCTGGTAGTGCATGTTGTTGAGTGCCCCTCTGTGGGGCTTCCGCAGCCACTGCACCTTGAGTTTGAATCTGGCGAGGGAGGTGAACCACATGGTGCAGCAACCTCTCCTGCCTTGCCTGCTGCTCCCCTTAGCAGTGTATTTCAATCCATCTGCCTGTCCTGCTCCCCACTCTGTCTCTGGTGAACCCTCTCACCCCCTCGCCTCTGGCCTGTACCCCAGCTCTTGCACATATAAATAAAATCTTTTTTTAAAAAAAAGAAGAAAGAAAGGAGAGAATATGCAAAGACTGCCAAAGCCTGACAGATTCCTGTAATTGGAACACAGAGTTGTAATAAAGATTGTATAAGCCCATGATTTTTAGAAAACACAACTCTTCTTCAAAATCCAAAATATAATTCATTTATTCTTTCAAATTATAAACAGATATAATATTAAATAATGAATAAGCCACAGCAAGCCCATCAATATTTCATTTTTATCAACAGTTTTGCTTCCATGGAGTCAGTATCTTCTATAAATTCTGCTCTTATCATTTTTTTAAATTAATAAATGTATATATGTCATTCTATCTAATTATTATTATTATTATGACATATTAGGGTTGTTATCCAATGAGAAATCAAAAGAATTATGAGTTTTAAAAGTTTTCTTATAACACAAGCACTGATTCCAGGTTCAACTGAAATAAGGATGAATTTTAAAAATTCACATGTATTTATAAAAATCTTTAGATAATGTCATACCACTCTGAAAAATTTCTTAAACCTATACAAAATAACTGATTGAGCTCCAAAATAATGAAGAAAATACAGTTAGATGTAAGATCAGAGTTCACAAAATAAAACTAAAGCTGTGATTCTAAGTCACCTTTGGCAACCTGAACAGAATTGACAATTTACTTTAAAATGCATCTTACCAAAACTGACATAAGAAGAAACAGAAACTCTGAAGCTTTTATTCAGTAAATAGAAGTAATTTTATAATCAGAGGCTTAAAAGCATTAGGCAAAATTCTACGCACATTTATAGGATGTTTGGGCAAAATTAGAAATAAGTGTGTCCAATCTGATCAAAGTGAAGGTCAGATGACACATTGCTCATGAGATACTTGGACTCAGGTGACAAAAGAGCTGCCCTGAGACTCAGAGAAGGGCTGGAATCATGTGCTCTTCCCCTGGCATCTTAGACTAGAAGCTTAGGCATCTACAGAGAACGTCCTGGGCATAGTTATGACATTCCCAAGTCCATCAGCAAAGCAGTTTCCCAGATTCTGGGCATAAAAGAAAAAGGGTAAGGTGTATCTGAGGACAGGCAGAGCTATGTTAAGCACCTCTGGAAGGACAGAAGTCAGGACAGTCTAAATTCTGAATAGATGGACATGGAAGGTCGGACTCTTAGGGTGCTAGGAATAAATTTCTTTCATGATCTGGGAGCTGGTTAAAGAGATTATTTGGTTGTGAAAAGTAATTCCACTGCATCATTGGAATATGCACATGATTCTCTCTGGGTATGATTCTGCAATAAAAAAGGCCTAAAAGGAATTTAAAATATTTTAAATTATTAGTATTTAAATAATTGCCTAGTAAAGGGAGTTAGAAAGTTGCCTAGTAAAGGGAGTTAGAAAGATTCCAATGACTTAGTCTCTTCCTGGAGAAACAAAGAACTCAGGTCTTGGCAGGAAAACTTGTGTAAAGAGATCACAATGACAGAGAATGAGTAGTAAACCTGCACTGGTGGCTTGGAATGGGAAGGAAAAATAAAAGGGTCCAAATTCTGCATTGAATGGTCATGAGAAGTTATTTTTAAGCTGAAGCTTGAATTACAGATAGGAGACTTTTCCACAGATAAATGTGGGTATGTTGGGGGTAGGGGTAGGTGAGGTAGGGAGAACATTCCAGGCCCATGGATAGAGAGGATAAAAAATTTCAGACCTTTAATTCCACCAAATACACAGTCATAGAAGAATGAAAAATTTCCCAAGTCCAAAAGCAAAATTTCCCAAGTATTAATACAGGTTTTTGAAAGCTATTGGACACCTGAGATTTATTGAGAACAGGGGAAGGCGGAAGGACTTCAGCTTTAATACCTAAGTCAGCAATAATCAGTCTTTCTCGCTGTATTGAATGTTTACAGGTGTGTGCCTTTTTTCACTCAAAATGAAAATTGCTTTATTGACTACCAATATAATTTATGTCCTCACAACTTCCATGACCTTACCTATATTATGAACTGGAGAAGTATGCCTGGGAAAAACTGGCACTGATTTAAGCCACTGAAGCATTATTATTCAGATACATTTGAGAAATAGTATCACAAGAGCATTGTGAAATTAATTTCTACCACCTTTATTGATGCCTTAATTACAAAAGTAATAATTGTTTCTTGTCGGAAACACACACAACACAAAAACATAACTTAAAATGCTTAAGGTCTTTGTTTTGTAAGCAAAAGGTAACAGTCTAGTCTTTATTCTTCCAGATGTTTTAATGCACCTTAATTTTTCTAATAGAATAGTCCTAAGATAATGGGCAAGTATCAGAGGGGACAACTGACTGTGAATGCAGGATGCTGTATCACTTGAAGTGTCCTCTCACCAGTCTCCATTCACACATCCACTAAAGTCTCTAGAGACTTTAACCACATAAGGTTGCACAAGCAGATCTTAAAATTCTGGAACCAGTACATTCCAGAAGGTGGATTCCAGAAGGTAGGCTAGATGATACTGCTGCAGGGAAAGGGGAATGAGGATTACAGGAGTCATTTCTGAGGACTCAAAGAGTGAGGAATTTTTGCAGCAGGCTAGAAACCCACCATTGGTACAGAGACAGAACCAGATAAATGATTATAGATGCCACTGTGGCATATTGTTCCCACCACACTAAAATGCCAATAGGAAACCCAGGCTACAAATTTAATCGGATGCTTCAAAAAATAATAATCTTCACACTTAAATTACTTTTATGTGCAATTAAGCTTACATTGTGTTTTATGTGCCTTAACTGGAGCATTCTGTCACATGTCAAAAATAAAAAAAGGGTGAGGGCAAATGTGAGAATGACCATGTGGAGTTTTTAGAATACCACTTCTTAAATACAAACATACATGAACACAAAAATGAAATAAGGAAAGAGTGGCATATTTAGAACTACTAGAAGGTAATATTAAAGTTATATTTGGAAACAGACTAGTAAGAGCTTGAAATGACAATGTGGGTTGGTCACGGTCTCTACCCAGTGCCAAAATGCTTGGCTCTTTCCTGCTGCAGAGGCTCCTGTGCTGCATGACTCAGCTGGGTAATTTAAAGAAAGAACAAACATCCAGCTATTTCTCTTAGAAAAAATTTCTATTTATCTTGCTTGAATGCAGATTTTAAAACTTGAATATTGGAGAAGATAGTGTCTACAAAGCAAGCTGCTGGTGTTCCTATAGAAGCAGACCTAGAACTTCTGGCTCCAATGGTTCAGCCACTGCGGAAGCAGTGATGGGAAGGGAAGGTCCATGGCAGTGACCTGAGAACGGGAGATCTGAGGCTACTTCTTTAAATGGCCCAGGGGCTCATGCAAAAGTCTAGAAACATTGGGTGGCAGTAATCAGATAAAGGTAGTCATGTTGTAATACAAAGGACATTGCACTTAGTTGAATGAAACATAAGTCATCTATCTGGGGAAAATGACAAGTTCTCTGAGTAATGCAAGGCCCACAGTCATTACGAAGACAAATATAACACTGTGCGTGGAGGTACAACATACAAACATGTCTAGATTGTCAGGACCAGTACCTAACTGGCAGGACTCAAAGCAAAAGAAAAACATGGGGCCCCTTATGCAAATACTGGGGTGACAGCAGAGCATAAGCCAAACACAGGGTCCTTCTAAATGTGAGGCTATCCCAGGTGTTAGCATTTGCCAGGCTGGCACCCCTGAGAACAGACAGAACCTTTATAACCACATAGCTGAATCTGCAGATTATCTTTCATTTGGTAAATATTCACAGAACATTTGACTTCTTTAAGGTATGTCATTATGGGATAAAAGAAGTAGGATTTCACACACTGAAAAAGAATCCTTTTACTTTAGGAGATAAACACTGAGAGAAATGATACATTTAAAACAAGTGACTACAAAGCAACATGCTGGAGGCTTTATATATTATATTTCCCGAATTTAATTTTCATACTAGAGCCTAAAAACTAGATACAAAGCTCATCATTTTACAATAGAAGGAATTAAAGCTTAGAGAGGTTAACAGACTTCTCATCTAACCGTTCATTAATTCATCTGATACTAGGTATTAAGTTCTTACTATGCCCCGGATAGTATTTCAGGCTCTAGGGACAAAACTGCCACCTACCCATCATCCTGTTGTTGGTCTCCTGGAGTTAATAGTTTAGTCAAGAGAGATAAGCATTAATGAAAGAATCTCATTTTTTTAAAGGAAATTGTAAAATTAATGAGCTTTATAAATAGAGTTGCCAGATTCGGCAAATGAAAACACAGGATGCCCAGATCAATTTTGATTTCACACAAACAATAATATTTTAAAGTAAATATTGCAACACTTGAATATAATTACATAAAAAAGTTTTGTCTTCTTTATTTTACCTGAATTCAAATTTAGTTGCATGTCCTATTTTTCCTCTGCCAACCATTTTTACAAGAAAAAGCACACTGTGAACAGAGATGAAATTTTAACCTCAAGAGAGGTTTGAGTGGATTTCCCAGAAAGGGATAACTAGATTGAAATGTGCAGAACATAAAGAGAAACCATGGTGAAGGTAGGCTGGAGATGACAAGGTCACAGAGAAAGAGGACACTGGTGTTTGAAGGTTTGTAGGAATGGGAGCGGTTTGGGGGTTATCCAGAATGAAGTTATGATGTGAGCAGGGGCCAGACTACCCAGAGCCAGGAAGGCCTTGAAAGTCAAGATTTTCTTCCTTTAACCCACTATAGTGACCAGTCATGTATGATGCTCTTTCTGCTTATGCCCTTTCTTTGACACCATCAACACAACTATCTCCATGGAGTTCTCCCCAACCACCTATTCCATCACTCCACCTGTGACTCTTATGAAATAAGCCAGTCATCTTTCAGTTCTGCCAGCTAGAATGTAGTTTCTCTGAGGGCTTCAAGTAGTTACTCAACAAGTGCTAAAAGAAAACAACATAGCTGAGAAAGTCCATGTGTTCTGGTTCCAGTACACGTTCAAGTACTCCTGCAAGTGTGCTGCCCTAATGATGACATCCGGTCAGTGTGACAGAGCTTGATGAACAGCATATCCTGGTCCCACCCCTAGAGATAGAATTTCTAGGAGGGAACTCAGAAATCTCCATTTGAACAAGTTCCCCAGAAAAGAACAATATTCACCACTATTTAAGGACCATTAGTGTATTTGGCTATTCTAAGATTTCAGTTCACAGAATTGTCAAATAGTTGGCAAATGACAAGAGAAAGCATTTGATCTGATTGAGTTAAAAGAGGACTCAAGTGCTATGAGAAGACTAAAGTCCATGATTATAGTTCTTGTGCCCAGTCTTAATAATTTTTATTACATACTGTTCACAGGAACAGATACAGCAAGAATGACGTGCATTATTAGGTGGACAACAGAGAATATTTCAAATACTGTCATGTTAAACTGATCTGCATTATGGTGAGTAACTTTTCAAGTTTTGTCTATCCTAACTCATATTTACTGGAATAATAAAAAAATCTAATAGACCAACCACTTACTCTATAAAAGCAGAATACATTACTCCATGAAAAATTTCAATATGAATTAATAAAATAACACTTCTTATATTCCACTTAAGAGCAAAGTTCAAATTTAAAGTGTAACTCATCACATATTTCTGTATTTCATGGAGGTAAATAATATTAGAACCAAAAGGACCAAGCCATCCATTCTAATCCTCTCCATTTATTTCATTTTACTTTATTCTTCCCATCAGGGGAAGTCATCATGATATGCAGCTGCTACCCACTGCCCACCCCTGATTACAAGCAGCATTTATGATGCCACTAAGTGGTGTCTTTATTAAGAAATTGAACTGGCAAAAATAAGAGTAACTTCACCCCACCCTTGTTATTCTCAGCTGTCCCAAATGAAGATAAGGCCCTCCAAACCACTGCAACATTCTACACTGGTTGCTTAGTAGGCTGGGACTGAAAAATCAAAAACAAAAACAGTTTAGCAATGTTGTTTCAAAACTGCCCACAGCTGGGGGACTGCCTCTCCTAGGTTTACAAACAGGCTTAACCTAAGTGAGGAGTTTATATTAAATTGTCAGTGATACATATGTTTTAAACCATGATCAGACACAAACTCAGCAAGGTGGAACCAAAAAGCAAGCTGGTGGAGAGGGGTTTTCTCTGATGCAGCGAACAGCATAAAAAGGGCATAAAAAAACTTTCATTATTCACAGAGATTCACCATTATGTATGAGAAAAATGAGTACCAACACAGTGAACTAGTTAGGAAGGTATTTTAACAATTCAGATGCTTTTATTCATGAAATAAGCCATCAACAAGTGTACCTCAGAGTGAGAGCTAATATCCCTAATTATAGGAAATGGATTTTCTGGTATTTGCAGTCATGTGATGTATTACACATAATGATGTCCTTGGCAGTAATCTCCTTGAGGGTGGAAACTGCATCCTGTTCTCTGAGGCACAGTGTACACTTAAGGGATATCCTTGGGTTCATAATGACAGTTTTGTTTTTTTGTTTTTTATCCAAACCTCTTAGGCTAGTCTGCTGCCCAAAGAAGCTACTTTTGTCACCCTTAGTTTATGAAAAATAAATTTGTTTTTTGTACTACATCACCGAAAATATTCAGATGTAATCATGCTGTCCCCCCCCCCCGCCCCCCTTCTCCAGTCAGTAGCTAATGGCACTTGATTTTATATTAGACTGTTAGGAAAAGTCTGTTGTCTGTATTTGTAGACACTGGAGGCCAAATTCCATTAAAGGAACAGCACTGGAGAAAGTCTCCAGCATTTTTGAAAAAATTGTTTTCTCTTTCTTGAAAGGTACTTTGTTGCATAATATTTTCCATTCATAGAAAATGTGTAAGCCCAAAGCTCTCTGAGACATTTCTTTTGTTCTCTAAATAATGTTGTAGTAAGAACTAGTTAAAGCTATTTTTCGTATTTCTCAAATGAACCCAGGAGGGTTTAAATACCTTGCCCAAGGTGATATAATAGTTGGGGATATGGGACTGGGATCTCTGTCTCTGATGACTGTTTTTCTTCTTCCTTCCCTCTCTTCATCCCTCTTGCTCACACTGCAGATCTGGTCACATTCAATAAAACTATTAGATTCTTTTAAAAAATGGCGGGGGGGGGACTTCAACAAAATAGAATGAAATGAGGATTGGGCTTTATATTTTCTACCAAGAAATGCGCTCATATTATTGTTTTTAACCCACATTTTGTGTAGTATAAAAAAGGAACGGTGACACATTGTTCAGTAAGTCATTCTCAAGCCCCTTAGAGGCCAGACCTCCTGACAAAAATTCTGAAACGTGGTGAAGAAATGGGTTAGCACCACAAAATCTTGAGAACCTCAACAACGAAGCTTTCACATGAAAACTTGCCACGAGCACGAGGCCTTTCGGAACTTACCACTGAGAATGAATGAACGCCAAAAAGATTAATGCCAAGTTCGCCTCCAGGATTAAGGACCACGGAATTAAACTAAAACAACTTTCTCGCGCTGTCAATCAGTTGGGTATGAAGGAAGGACGTGCAGCGACAGAGATCATCAGGGCACCCCTGCCACGGCGCCTGAAAAGATTTCTTCGGTCCCCCAGGGAGCGCCGGGCCGCTGCAGCGCCTCGCCGACACTGCGGCGCACTGCGGAGCAGACTGCCTGCCTGCAGCCCCAGCCCTGCGGGGCTTTCCCCGCTGCCCCGTGCAGCCGCTGGCTCCAGCCGCAGTCAGACCGCCCCCCGTGGCCTCACCGGGTCGCCGCTGTCCCCACGGGGTCGCACCAGGTACCCACCACCTGAGAGTCTGTGACGCACACACACGCGCGCCCCCCGACCCGGACTCTGCCATCTCCCCCCGCACCCCTCGCCACCACCCGCCCTGGTGGGTCTGCTTTTGCATCACTAGCGCACGTAGCCGGTGACGCGAGCGCCCCCTGCTCAGGCCGTCCAGGCGGCACCTCCTGTTCCAGTGACTCAGCCCCTCCTCCTCCGCCCCCGCGCTCCGGGCGCCTGAGGTCCCTGCACACCCACAGAAATGCTCTGGGATATTCATCTGCCGCTAGGTGCCTGCTGCCCCCATGTCAACTTCACCCCCGTATTCCGCAGTCCCCATCAGTCCAGCCCGGGGCGGTCCCCGCGACACCCTGGAGAAAATAAGTCTTCCCAGTTCTAGAACCTAGGCAAAGGGGAAAGAGCCCGCCAAGAGACGGGTCAAATGAGTTGGGTGATCACCTCCACAGCCCCACAACCCTCATCACGACCTGATGTTTGTTATGGGTGATGGTCCATAACATCCCCCCCCCCCACACACCCTCCAACACACACACACACCCGCGTCAAGCCAATTGGTCTATTTCACTGTGCCTGGAGCACAGTAGGCGTTCGACAGGTTTTTGCTGAATGAAGGTGTAGTGTAGTGAAGTGCAGGTACTCACAAACGGCCACAGTCCCGCGGGTTCTCTGCTCTACACCCTCTCTCGCTTTCGCGTAGACACTGTACAGGGACTACCCATTTGAGTGAAACAGTTTTTTAATCCCCTGTGTTTCTTTTCGACACCCGCAGCGCCTACTGCGGCTGCCTCTGCTCTCCCGACGCCCGCACGTCTGCAGAGGGATCCCCGGCGGAAAGTTGAGCACAGCGCTGGGGTTAGTTTCGGAGGGAGAGCAGCCTTCCCCTGACCGTAGGACCACGTCAGCTACGGATCGTGGAGTCCTCATAGAAAGCGGGCGCGGCTGCCGGCATCCCAGCAGCCACCCACCCGCCTTCCCCGGAATCCTGAATAAAGTGCACCGGCAACCCCCTAGATCCCCCCAAAGGATGGTGACTCCACCTGCTTTACCCCGACTTCCCCGGTCGTTCCCTAACAAAGAGCAGCAGCTGGCTCTTGCAACCGCTTCCCCTGGGTACGGCGGGGCAAAGTTGCTCTTCTGCAAGGCTGCGAAAAGTTCCCCAGACTGCAGCTCCCAACCTCCGTGTCCGGAAGAGAAATTAAGCAGCAGCACGAAATCCGGTAGCGGCTGTAGGGGCCCCTCACTCACCGCTCCAGCCGTCGGGGGAACCCCTGCCCTGGGCGGTGTCAACGTTGCAGCTGCAGCCGCGCGGGCGTCGCTCCGGCTTGCTCCCGGGGCCGCCTCCGTCTGTCACTCTCTCCTGCAGCGTGCGGAGTGGTGACTCCTCTGAGCGTGTCAGCGGCGAGAGGAGGGGCGGGAAAGTGGCTCTGGGCTCGCACGCTGCGGTCCTCCTCCCCCACCCCCGCTGGCGCCTCCTCCCCCTCGTGCTGCAGTGCCGGGCGGCGGCGCGAGTACGAGCGGTGCGCCGGGAGGGAGTCACGGCGCGCTGGGGAGGCGGGCGCAGCGCACGACTCGGTGCAGGGCGGGTTGACCTGCTCGGGGTTTTCGGGGTGCCGAGGTGCTGCAGCAGCTCAGGATGCGAAGGGGCGGTTAGAGTCACCCCCAAGTATCAGGTACTTTTGGAGAAGTCGGGGCTTCGACTTTGTAGCTGGGGAAAGGAGAAGAGCACTAGTTCTCAACTAATTGGTCACTGAGCGTGACTGCATCGTGCACTTGGGGATCATGTCCCGAGGTTGGGCCAGCGAGACTCCCGGAATTCCGAGTGTTGAACCCGGTTGGTGACCGGAGAAAGAGGCTTGACTTCGGTTTCCGGTTCTGGGACTGGCCTGTTAACTTTACCACGAAGGGCTAGCCTGCTCATTCCCCACACGCCACCCTCACCGTAAGAAGCAACAAGAGGAAGCTTGTGGTCTCAATAGGAGGAAACTTCGCCGTATGTCTAGGGGTTTCCCAATGCCAAGTAGCACTAAGACAGACATTGGAAATGACCCTTTTGAGCTAAACTACAAAAAAAAAAAAATCAAAAAAACACGGCAGGTTTGCTTGTGTTCTCAGGACCATTTGGCCTTTGGTGTGCGAGACTCCCAACTCCAGCCTCTAATTGCAAAGTGGCAGGGATGGGCGGTTTAGAAGAACCCGCCCCCTAGCGAGACCACACCCAAGGCTGGCAGCTTGCCCAGCCGCGGCAAAGCAGGGCGTCACCCTCCGCTGGCCTCCCGCCCCCGCCCCTTCCGCCTCCTTCGCAGCCGCGCCACTCTCCTTCAACCAGACAAACCCACGCTGCGGGGCGGGGGGTAACCCGGCGCGCAGTTTTCCTGCTTTCACTGTTCCAGTGATGACCCACCCGATGTAGACGAAGCACAGCTCCGGAGATGATCTCTCTCTCTCTCTCTCTCTCTCTCTCTCTCTCTCTCACCATCTACTTGCCATTTTTTTCTTTTAGTATGTAAAGATGCCGGGATGACTGAATGGATGAAATCGTGACTATAAATATAAATAATTCAAATCCATGTACCAGGAAGAGAGGAGGTGCCTCCCGCAGCTGCCTGCCCAGAAAAGCTGTTATCAAGATATCTGTGTGGCCTGATGCCACAGAGTAACTGGTAGGGGACAGGTGGTTCACCCTGAGCATTATAACAAGGTCTTGCCTACTGGTTTGTGCCACCATAGGTGAGAGAGAAGAGCATGGAGACAGTTCTTGGCAGCTAACTTCCCCTCTCTCCAGTACTGGCACTGTAGGTTCTGATTCTCCCGTCCTGTTGAGCCTGCACTTGCTATGTTGGTCTCTGGATGCCGGCCTGGATCTTGTTTCGGTTAGTGGCTTTGCAGTTTGCCATCAGATGCGTTGCCCAGATTGGTCAGGCAATGCGAAAAATTAAAAATGCACACATATTCCGTGGATCGTTTGTAATCAATGAGTAATTTAATGAATCATTATTGAAACTAAAATTATTGTTTTTACCAGGAGGAAGAATACACTCCAAGTACCTATGAGTGTACATTTATTTCTAATGTTGGCATTAGAATTAAAAATGAGAAATTTTAAAAATCTAAAATTATCCAGATTGCCTTACATATTATCTACAAAATTTTTTAGTTCTCAACTGTGAAATGTACTAGTAATTTATTGACTTTCAAAATTCTTATCTCTTGAGAACTTCCCCCCAGATGTCATAGAATAATAGATTGTTTCTGCAAGTAATACAAGTTCAAAAAACCATGAAATAAACCTTAAAAATGATTGACATGTTCTACGCCATTTCTCCCTAAATCATCCCTGTGCTGTCCATGGAAGACATTTAAAGAAGTGTATAAATTTTTTGACATGCTGGGTTTTCATGTCTTGATGCACTGGAAAGAGTATCTCCTACACGAAAATCACTGACTGCGTGTTTGCAGGAAACGTCTCATTTTAAGTCCATGTTGTGTTGGAGGAGGTATTTTAATGTGTGTCTTTGGAGCACAAAGAACATTTTCCCAGGATGGTGATGTGTCAGGATCCCTCCAGAGTTACTCTCATTCTAAGGTACCAGCTGGTGTACCCCTCACCCCAGGCCATCACACTCTCATGATAAGGACATGCTTGCTATCCTAAAAAAACACTTGTCTTAACAGGAACTTATGAGAGTAAAAGGGACACCTGCCCTGTCCCCACAAAATCCAAGTGCTCTGAAGTTGCTACTCTCCTATAAATCTGGAATTTTAACTCTCAGTACAGTGTCTGCTTGTGATGCTAGAAGGCAGGCCATTAAACTCACTAAAGGAACATCAAAGATCTGTCTTCGCCATTGTAGAGTGGCTTTGATAAAAACAATTCATACTAAGTACAGTTGCTGTGGTGGTTACATTTGATAGCACTATCAGGAAGCACAGAGTGGGCAGGGAATAATGTTCTTCCCTCTTCCCCTTGAGTGGGAGTGCTAGTCCTGTGAGATACCCTGGCACTCAGACCTGGCTTCCACATCAGGCTCTAGAGAACTAAGGCCACACCTCTCCAGTTCTCCTGATCCATCTTGAGGGGTCAGTAGAGGCACAGGCACTCACCCTTCTTACCCCCAATACTCTCACAGCTTTCCTAACACTGTCTAGGAAGTCTATTGATGTTAATCTGATCAAACCCTTAACACCTATGTATATCAGCTACTACTCAAAGCCCCAGAAACTCATGTGCACTTCTCAACCCCTACAGTTGGATATTCCAAAGACTCAGAAATCCTCAATTCTGTCGCTTTCTCTCTCTCCTCCTCCTGAGTCCCTTTGACTAGCCCTTCTGGAATATACAGTCTGCATTAGCAAAATGCCCTATATTCTCAGCCACTTCTCTGAATGTTCCTTTCCTTTCATTTCCTGTCTAAAGGAAGCCTTTCCCCAAACAGTCCACAGCCCCACAACTCTCTCAAGTGATGATGTGTCTTCCTCTACAGCTCTTGTATCACTGTGGTGGGTGGTCTCCTTCTTGTTCCTCATTGCTGCTTCTCAAATATTCTTGGTCTCTTCTAAAAACTACAGCTTAGCATCTCACCTCACAGGTTTTATTCATCCACTACCTTTTAAACGTTGGTATTGCATCCAAATAGGGAAAGAAGAAGTGAAATTATCACTGTTTGCAGACGATATGGTAATATACATAGAGAACCCCAAAAGCTCTACAGAAAATCTACTCAAGCTAATTGGCCGATTTAGCAAAGTAGCAGGATACAAAATCAACACACAAAAAT
>JAGFMF010011381.1:10630753-10647875 GCA_019455555.1 Galemys pyrenaicus
TGCACTGGTGAGATGGTGATGGGGAATACATGGGGATTACAATTAATGGCAAGTATATGTAAATTTTAAAATATTTTAATAAAAAAAGGAAAAAAAAATTAAAAAATAAATAAATAAATGTTGGTATTGCTCAGACCTCCAAGCTGCTCCCCATCTTTCATGATAAGTTTAGCTCCTGACTCAGCCACTCCCTACACATGAATTATTCCATAATCCCTGCAGATTTAATATATGCAAAGGTGTTCATTCCAAACAATAGTGCTCTTATTCCTGAGCAAGCAAAGACCCTGTCCCTATACCCGTCTCCACCCCTCACCCTGTGCCTGGGGACCCTATATTTTAGAATGCCTTAATTTTAAAAAATGTAGGCCTTCTTTTGGTGGCTGAGTTTGCAGCCCCAAATGTCATTAAACTATCAATTCAGTTTATTACTGGCTAGTAACTTCTGAAAGGTCCTAGCAGGAGGAGTTGACAATCCTTTTTGGAGGATCTCTCTTTCATTCTAGAATTAAGAATATTCCCTCAAGTCAGTTTTAAATGAAAATTAGAAAATAATAAGCACATAAAACAACTAAACACACAAGGAAAAATGGCACCATGAAGGAGAACCAGGGAATAAAATAGAAATGTTAATCCTTCCATAGGAATGGCTTCAGATGCTGGAGTTTTGGTCTTAATTCAAGCTTAAAAATGTTTTCAGGCAATGGGAAATTTGAAGGAATGACTATCATATTTGAAAAGGCAGCAAATAAATCTTTTGCCCAATTTTGCTAGTTGCCTTAACATCATTCAACCGTTACTTTCCGCATACCTTCCTTAAAAAAGGAAGGTTAAGTTGCCTTAACATCATTAGAACCACCTTCCTTAAAGAAACTTGATTTTACTTAGGGATGCATATTTTCTTTTGAATACTTATCTTTAACAATATGGTTTAATCTAGAATGCTTAAACACTTTTGTTCATATTACATAAGTACTTAATACAATGTGGACCTCAATTTATATTTAATACAAATTAAAGTCAAGTCTAACTTCTTAGTAGATGGATTAAAGCTTAGGCTTTAAAACCTTACTGAAAATAATTAGGAGGGGAAAACCTTACTGAAAATAATTAGGAGAGGGAAACCTTAATATGGCTTCACAAACCCTAAAGGAGGTGGTGCCTAATTGAAAGGAGTTTTGATTATGCAGATAATCTCCTATTTAGAACATCTGTGACTGTAGGGTCATGAATCATTAGTCCTATTTCTTCCATACATCATGCTGCCAGTCCCCTTTACTTGATAGTCAGATCTTTTACAAGCTGTAAAAAGTAACTGTAAAGTTGAAATGTGTTCTCTTCTTTCTAGCCTTTCTTGTCTGGCTTCTCAGATTCTAAACTAGTCACTTCTCTCAAGGATGTTTCTGTCCACTGTAGATCTTTGACTTCCTGGAACTAGAGAGAAATCTCCCAGTCCATTCATGTTCTTCTGTTTGTCCTAAATGTTTTTATTTAAATATTTAACAACATCTCCTAATTTTAAAAAAAATGATGTTAAATTAGAATCTTTTACTCACAGCAAAAGCATTCTTACACTTAACACAATCCTCAACTCTAATCCTTTGGCACACAGTAGACACTCCATAATGACTACTGGTTTAAACTGAGGTGTATGTTGAGCTCCTATCTGTTGAGAAAGCAAGAATTATATTGCCATCGTTATTTCCCAAGTTGTTTCTCTATTAAGGTCCCTCTTTAGTGGAAGCTGTTTGGCAAGTATTTCTTTAGAGTCAAAATGACTTTATTAAGCAAACAGGAATTGGATGGAAAGCTAAAAATGAAAAAAATTAACTGAGTGAAAAGTCAGATTCTGGAAAAATTTTTTTTTGCTCAGATTGCCTGGGAAGAAGCTGCCAAGGCAGAGTCAGAGAAAGAGAACCCAAAAGAGGTTTCTAGCCTCCTCTGGAGGCTCAGAGGGGAAGGCAGTGTTACTTAGAAGTCTGTACTAGGGTCTAGTTGGGGATGGATTAGGAATGCCCATGATAGACATTCTTCCACAAACAGAACAAAGTCTGGAAACTTTCTTCTCAATGAGGGGAG
Source organism: Galemys pyrenaicus (assembly GCA_019455555.1). Lineage (NCBI taxonomy): Eukaryota > Metazoa > Chordata > Mammalia > Eulipotyphla > Talpidae > Galemys > Galemys pyrenaicus. The sequence goes on from JAGFMF010011381.1 coordinate 10,632,833, forward strand.
CTGAATTAAGCTGTTCAGAGCTGTGCCTTGGGTGTACTCCATGGGCCCATAATTGGGCCTCGCTATGTATTTGTTCCCATTTGTATCTGAGCATCTAAATAAGGTAGATTTTGTCACTCAGAAAATGTTGAGCCTCCAGGCATGTGGCTATTGATAAGACACAGGGATTTTTATTCCTGAGCTCCCAGTGCCAGGAAGCCCCAGATATCTTAACAGTGGCGAAGACTGGCACTCTCACACAACATTATGGGGTCCCAATTTCTTGTTTGGAGACACCCAGGAGAAGAGCTGCTATGTGTAAGCAATTCACCAGCTCACAATCTCTCAGCGACAACATGTAGCATAGGAATAAAATGGAAAGTTCTCAACCTGCGTCTGTAGCAGGGTTCCTAGATCATAGAAGGTGTTCGGCAAATATTTACTTAGCACCAAAATGGCTTCAGTAAGCAAAAGGGAAACTTTAGAGTTCAGGAACCTTTAGAAGGCTAAAAAGGTATGTCACATGTCTAACAGGAGCTTCAGCATAGAGGAAACACTAAAGAACACATGGCAAGTCTCTGACCTCAGCCACTCCTGTGCTTGCACAGTGGGTTGGTCAACCCTTGAGCAACAAGGGATGGGAACTTAGGTACATGTTTCATTGCTCTTGCCCCCCTGGAGAGGCAGTTTTGAAGAGTACTCTGCACAGCTTCTCAGAGGGTTTCCTGTGAGATAGCACCTAGTTGTCCATAGCAATAACCAGCTCATTCACCAGCCATGGCAGAGACAACCTGCTATGCAAAGCTGGATGTAATCTGGTATTGGTTTTCCTTTCCAGCCCCTTCCTCCAGTATTCCCAATTTAAATCTTACGACTCAGATATTCTGGACTATTGCCACCACCCAAATGATTACCGAGCATCTCTCCCTCTGCGTAAAGTTGCTCATGCTCTCCCTGCTCACTGCCTGGAATACCAAAGACCACCTTCTCTGCCGTACCTATGCCAACCATTCTAAGCAGAAGTGTCCTTCCCAGGTTCATACTGTAATAATTCGTAGGTTCAGCTGCTGCCTGGCCCTCATCACCAGCTTGATATCAATAATTCTGTCTTATTTCCTGTAGCTTGAACTCCCCAACACAATGCTTTCTAACTGAGGGTGCTGGATACATTTTGAATTGCTGTTCAACCATGCAGTGAATCTTCTATATTCCTTCTTGAACTTGTCTTTCAAAATGAGGCTTATTAAGGGTCTTTCTATATGAAGGGCTTAGAACTTCAAATTTTGCAACTACTTCTTTGGAGGGGTAATAGCCCAACAATACCCTGAGAAACTGCCAATGTTTTTATAGCTTTAATTTGATCTAGATGTTTTTTAAAAAAATAACCCACAGGTATCTGCTTTGTGGCACCAGTAATCTCTCTTATCTTTCCCCATCTCCTTTTCTTTCAGTGGCTTCTCCTGCTGCTTTAAGCTCTGGAACAAATGTTATGGATCCTCTGTATCCAAATGATTTACAACTCAAATCCACATATTCCCATTGGGTCTTTTACATTATCACTGGCTGATTTTCCTTTTAGTGTTCTACCACAGGTTGGTTAATACACTGAATGCTATTAAATTATTCTCCTACTCAAGGGAGAGTTATTGTTTCCATGTTCAGAATTGGTCTTACATAATCTTCCTGCTCCAAATTAGTGTTCAAACAGCTATTTGTGTTCTCAGCTTTTCTATTTTTAGTAATAGACATGCTGATCTCCCCATATGATCTATCTATAAAAATGCATATAGTAAGCTTTCAGGAAGATAGGTTAATTTTTATTTTTAGCACAATTCACAGGTATTAGTGCTGATCAGACTTTAGGTCACAAATGACTTATTATTTTAAAAGATAACAACATCAGAAATGTTAGTGATGGAAACATTTCATAATAATACTTTGCCTAAATCATATTTTCTCTTTCTTCACATCTCTACTAAGATTATTCCTTGATAAAAACAGTTTTTAAAACTGCCAATTCTTTCACTCCACTCCCAGTGTCCCAATAAGAGTTTTCTGGGAGCCATATTGACTATTTCCATCACAATAATGTATGCTAGATTAACATTAGACTGTTCAAGGTGCCACTTGAATTCATATCTGTTTTTAGTGGCCACCCAGAACAAATGGATCTTTATTTAGGGGATCTGAAGGATCAGGTAAAATTTAGAACAGGTAAAGTTCAGTGCCTCTTCCTCACACACTTGCCAGGGATTCTCTGCAAATCCCAAGAAAATAGTTTCCCAACTTTACCGCTGATATGAAGTCAAATCAAGCTCAATCCAAACTATTGTCACTTTTAAGGGAGAGGGTAGGAAGTATAATTTTTCCATTAGAACTAAGGTATATTGGGCACATGAAAAAAAAGTTCATTATTAAAATATCATCAGGGAAATGCAGATCAAAGCTGCAATGAGATACCATTGCATACCTGTGAAAAGAGCCCATACCAGAAAGGCCAGACACAGCAGCAGATGTTGGCAAGGACGTGGGAATAAAGGAAGCCCTGTACACTGTCGGTGGGCATGCAGACTGGTCCAGCCTCTCTGGAAAACAGTATGGCGATTTCTCAAAATATGAAAAATAGATTTACTATGTGATTAAACAATTCCATCCCTAGGTATCTACCCAAAGGATGCAAAAACATTTATTCAAAGTGATATAAGCACTATTTACTATACAGTGCAGCACTATTTACTATACAGCCAAGTTATGGAAACAAACTACATGCCCAAGATCAGATAAGTGGATTAAGAGTATGTGGTATATATACAAAATGGAATACTGCTGGACTACAAAAAGATGAAACCCTGCCATTTGCAACAACATAGATGGCACTGGAGTGGATAATGCCATATGATATAGGTCAAACCAAACCAAAAAACCTCTAGGAAACTGACTATAGAATTGAGACTACCAGAGGACGAGAGTGGAGAGGGGGAAGGAGAGCAAAGCAGGGCCAGGACACAATGGACTCTGTTGGAGAACTTGGGTATGTGCTATGGAGGCATGCATCTGAGAAGGTGAGATCCTATACCTCTAAATTACATACAGCATTAAGAAAGAAAGAAACAAAAAACAAAAAAAACCCTGAGCTAACACCAAAAACTGTGGCTATGGGGACTTGCCTCTTGTCTGTAATGCTGAGAAAGAAGCTTCCTTCCTTCTTTCTACACTCTTTTCATTTATTTCATAAGAGGCAGAGTTACTAGAAGATGCCTTAAAAATATGGTGAATTCTTGGAATCAACCCAAATGCCCCAAAAAAGATGACTGGATCAAGGAAATGTGGTATATATACACAATGGAATATTACTTAGCAATCAAAAAGATAAACTAGAGCCATTTGCAGACATATGGATGGAGCTTGAAGGGATTGTGCTCAGTGAAATAAGTCAGAAGGAAAAAGAAAAATACCAGATGGTCTCACTTATAGGAGGAATATAGGGGATCGAGGGAAAAAAATAACAACAACAACAAAACCCACAACAAAACAAAATAACAGACAACTACAAATCAAAGACATTCTGCAGGGAAGAGGGAGGGATTGAGCTCAAGGCAGGGGCAGGAAGAGCACAAGGGACTATGGTGATGGTGCATGGTTGAATTGGTGCTGGATATCCTATTGGGACAACACCTAGAAAAGAAAGCAAACATTGTGAGGAAAATAAATAAATAATTTAAAAATATGTATGGTGGATTCTTTAACCCACTACCTCAGATGTCACCTGAATGCTGTGAAATTCCTGTTTGCAAAAGAAGTCGTTTATCTCTGAAAACTCTCTGGGAACTTAGGCTCAGAAGTTGTAAGAAGTTATAAGAATAGAAGTTAGCTCAGGATTGCCATCTCAAAAACATATTTCATTAGGGTGCCCCATAGTCAACGCAAAATTGGCACAGTGGATAGAGGATATTCTACATAACGGGTTCTTAGAATCATCAGTGAAGATTTTCTTGGCACATCATTCAGATAGGTTAAGACTAAGAGAACAGAAAATAGTTTTCATAAAGTATGAGAAGATGCCTACAATTTAATGCACAGGTCAAAAGACAGCTTGGTGCAATACAATTTCAAAGCCCACCTTCCATGTTTCATCCTTTCAGAAGAAGACAAGACCCAGACATCTTAGGTCAAAAAACTCAGAGATCAGTAGGGAGGAAGGTGGTCTTAGAGGTGACTGTGCTAAGACCTCAGAGTTCCTGAGAAGACAAGCTCCATATTCTCACTTACAAATAACATAAGGATTCTCACCAAGGAAAACAAACTGAAGTACCACCATCACAAGTACCCTAATGGGACGCCGGGGTGGTAGACACCTGCTTGGTAGAACAAGACCTGGGCATGAGACAAAGACACAGTTGCCTCTCTGGTAGGAGGTACGGGTAGCTCCTCCTCTTCCTTGGAAACACCAGTGCATAAACAGCATTTGGATCTCCAGAGCAAGGGGTGCAACTTGGCAGAGCTCTGCTTGGAACATAGGCAACAGAGATCTGATGAGTATGCAAGCTGGTGATATCTCTCAGGAACTCAGAAGATCAGCATTCTAGATGAGGGCTGGGACCTGAGGCCCTGGATTGATCTCGGATGTGGGTACTGGACTTTGGGCTGCAGAGCTTGGAGGAAAATGTATAGACGGCTTCCAGGAGTGATAGCCAGCAGGCAGTACAACTGAAGCAACAACCCAAATTGGCTACACAGAGCAGAGTCCAGATATGAGGTCTGTGATAGCACAGGATCTGCAAACATCAGAAAACAACCTGAGACTAACTTAGGCCAAAATGGGTGAGCGATTGGAAGAAATGTGAGCTGGTCAATCACAGAAAAACCTGAAGAACCAGGTCCGGGTCAGACAAAAGCCAGGAAATCAGTGAATTCTTAGAAGACTCCTGGGGCTCAGTCTCTGGAAAGATTCAGCTGCCTCTGTCTTTCGTCCTTGTATGACTACCCTGAAATTCTTTGGACAGTCTGAAATGCCCAGCTCTGATGGAGGCAGCCCGGTGGACATGTCACCAGGACCCCAGGCAATGTAATAAGGGGCCATTTGGCAAAGGGAAAGTAAGATGTGGGTCCAGGAGAAACAGAGAGAGTTCTATGGGACACAAAGCTAAAGCTATCCGTTTCAGGGCAGCTGAATGACAATGAGGTGTCAGCAGCTTGAAGGGAATGCAGAAAGCAGGTGGAGATAGGCCCTAGTCAAGGAACATCTATGGTTCCTTTACAGCCCCAGCTGCCTGAGAACATAGCTGCTCAGACACAGGGCACAGCCAATAAGTTGGACAGATGGCCTGTAAGAGAATGGCAGCCCCTTTCCTCTTTGGTTGAGTCTCAAAGCATATGGTATTGATATACAAAATCTGTACCCCAGATTTTTGGCACAGTAGTTTTAACTTCAAGCCTTCTACTGCTCATTTTTTATCAAAAGCTGAGCTGAGACTAAAAAAGTATTTATGATGGGTCAAGGACCAGACAATGCACTCATTTGGTACTCTGAATGTTATACTTGTATTATATCAGACCAGCTGGGAGAGCTACATTCATGAGGTGTTTTTTTTTTTTTTTACTTTTATGTACGCTTTGTCAATTTTACTAATTATACTTTGACATTATATCATCACCCTGCATATCAGGATATTATAAGAAACAGTATTATTAATGTAGGGGGTAGTAGTGAGGATTTTGGTCAAGCAACATAGCCTGACCAAACCTATGGGGATTAAGTAAACCTAAGGGTATTTGTCTTTCATTGATTAATATTAGTTAAAGCTGCGATGCTTCTATAAAAGTGGTTTATTTTGTCCTATTCTTAATCCTCTTATTAAAACAAAACCAAAACCCAAACAATAGGCAGAGGATCTAAACAGGCCCTTCTCCAAATAAGATAGCTAGATGGCCAACAGACACATGAAAAGATGTTCATCATCTTTTAATATTAGAGATACAAATCAAAACAACAGTGAGGGATCACCTCACATCTGTAAGAATGGTTATTAGCCAAAAGACAAGAAGCAACAAGTGTTAAAGAAGATGTGGTGAGAAGGAAACCTTTAGATACTATTGGTGGGAATATAAATTGGTGTACCCATTATGAAAAAACAGTATGGAGATTCCTCTAAATATTAAAAATGGAAATTCCATATTATCTAGTTATCCCACTCCTTGGTATTTATCTCAAAGAACACAGAAACATTAATCTGAGAAGACATACATCCTATGTTCATAGCAGCATTGTTTATAATAACCAAAAATAGAAAACAATCTGAATGTCCACCCGAAAGTGTTTGGATGAAGAAGTTGTGGTATATATTCACAATGGGATACTACTCAGCTATAAAAGAGATGACCCCTGCCATTTACACTTAAATGGACCTAGTGGGTATTATGCTTAGTGAAATAAATTAGAGAAAAGCAACAAAAAGACCATATGTTTTCTTTCATACATGGTACATAAGGAAACAAAATGAATGAATTAAATAAAACAAAAGCAAGCTCTTAGATTATCAGTTTAAATTAGTAGTTACCAGAAGGGAAAGGGGAAAGAGAGTGGATAAGGGGGGGTAAAAGGGATCACCTGTATGGTGATGGATGGAGTTGAACTTGTAGTTCTAACAAGGCAGTTGCAAACATGAAATATCATATACAGACATTGATTTATAATGACGCACATCTGAAACTTATATAATGCAATTTTACCTTAGTAAGCATAAAAAAATATGGCAACATCAGAAAATTGTAGGACTGTTTCTCAACATATTCGAAATGTTAACCACTAAAATTTTTTACTCAAAGCCATTTAACGATTGGGAACATTGGGGCCATACCCATTATCCATTATCATAATTTATTTGATTTTATCTGGTCAATTTAAGAGAAACATGGACCATAAATTTGAGAATAATCATAGGAAAAAGTGGAAGAAAATATCAGTATATGTTGTTAAGATGTTATGTAAATGGAAGGATGCCATTAAAATGAATGTAAGTATACCCAGATAAATGAAATAGATAAGAATCACTTTGGCTTATTTTGGTAAAAGAACAATTCTGAGCACCCCTTCTGCAAACATAATAAGGTGTAATAATGAATTCAGTTTGCCACTGGCATAGAATAATTTGTAAAGCCTACAGAGTGTAACAGATGGCCAAAACAGACCCTATCATAGGAAAATTTTTAAATGATAAAACAATTAACAAGAAAAGACCTATTGGCTAGTTATTTGGGGGAAATGGATTTAGATCTGCACTTCATGAGCTTTGCCAACATAAATTTCAGATAAGGAGTTCAGAACAAAATTATTGAGGCGGCTAAAGACTACACAAAAATTGAAGTTATTATTTGTCAAATATCTGAATCAGCAAGGAATTTGTAAGGTCAAAAGCAATGTAAGAAATCACAAATAGTACTACCTCTAATTCATGGCATTGGAAAATGAGCCATAACCTGACTTTTAAAATTCCTAACACCCAAGTGGGGAAAGAAACATATGCAGTTGTGAAGCTTCATTAGATATAGATACCAGTTGTTTATTAGGGACATACTTTTCCTTGGCAATAAAATCTGAGAGCAATTTATCCCCTCCATTTGCCTAAGGGGTTGGTGACAGTCTTCAACCACACCTGTTCAAAGAGCTATCTGTGGTTTTTCACTCATCACATCCCATGATGTGAACCTCAATTCAACTATTTCTTAAAAGAGGGAGAAACACATGAAAATGAGACAAAACTAAACAATGGTTTATAGAACATAATAAAGTGTCCTTTCTAAAAACCTGTGACAGCTATTTAAATTGGTGCCACTGTTTGAGGATTTAAGGAAACAATTTTTCTTAACTGCCAAGAACTCTAAAACTGCCAGGAACTCTGAAACCATTCCTACTATTTGATGTTTAATCCCCTATTAGAGTTTATCCTAAGGTAGAACCATAAAAACAGGAAACCTTACCCACAAAAGTTCTATTCACTATTATTTATAACAGCACAAGACTAGAAACAACCTAGGTATCTAACAATAGGTTGCCTTATTTAGCATATTATGTTACCTATTACACAAATGGTAACAAATATCATGTAACCATTCAAAGGCTACTAACAAAGAGTTTTAAATAACAAGGGGAAATCACTAAATTATATTAACAGGAGACACAATATAAAATTGTAAATGTCATATGATCTCAACTACCACATCCAGTTGAATCACATGAAGGAAATATTCCTAAGGTTAACATTACTTTATGTTTTTCTATATTTTCCATAAAAAATGACATGTTGTAATTAGAAAAATCAAATCTTAAAATTCATAAGTAGATAGAATCATTGTGTGTTTTATATTGACCTTCATACCTTTCCACCTCCTGCCTTGGGAGCTAGAGCAAGTGATTTTTCACAAGTCTTTCCATAGTACAAGTTCTAGCTTACTGTTTTCTTACAGATATTCAGCCCTCTGACCTGAGATTTTGGTGTAGGGTATTTTAAAAAACAATCATTTGCCTTAAAAAAGAGTATTTACTATTGGGCAACATATTCTAAGGAAATTTTGTCAGGCAAGGGATAGTATTACATTTTTAAAAGCACAAATGTTCCTATTTGCTGAAGATACTATACACTGAAGAGCCCAACCACTCTTATTCTTCCTTGAAATCTTGTTTTTCTATTATGTGCAATAACTCTGGGAGATGAAAACATTCAGAGGATTTTTTCCAGTAAAGTTTTAAGTTTGACATTTTAAATAAGACCCATTAATAACATCAAAACCAAACTTTCACATATCAAAGAGAGCAGTAAATTACAAAGTTTGCTTTCCTTTTAAAGTTTCTTTTAGATCTAATGTTTATTTTTAAAAAAAGAAGAAACAAAATCAGGTCTCTATGTCGTTCCTTTTATTATTTCTAAGTACATCATTCTTATAGTTTTATCATTTGATTTTAACATCACTTTAGCAACAGAAAATATTAATAGTAGAATTCTTTATGTTTTCAGAACATAAGGTTGATCTCAACCTTTTAACCATCTCAATGCAGTCTCTGACAATATTAAAAACTGGATGGACGGATGGACGGATGGACGGGTGGGTGGATGGATGGACAGACAGACGGACGGCCGGACGGACAGACCGACGATGGATGGGTGGATGGATGGATCGAGGGAGGAGAGAAAAGCTGGGACCATCTTTGGGATCTGAATTGTAAATTCCTAATAGGCAGCAACAATTTATCCTGACTTTCCTTGAATAGGACCTAGCACAATATCCCATAAAAAGGAGCATTTAATAAATTTTTTGGGGAGAATGATGATGAACCAAATGATGTGTAGTATGCAAAGTTAAACCAGAGATTTGTTAAGTCAGCAGACTCACTAAGTAGAAACAGTTACTTACATAATAGGTGCAGTGCACCTATTATTGATTTGTTTGTGTTTTGTTATTTTCATTTGATTTTGCTTAAGCACTTCAAGGAAGGCTCTTGACCTTGGATGGAGCCCTGTTGAAGGCAGGACCCAGCCTCCTCTCCCAAGACCTGAATCCCAGAGTTTCTCAGAAGGCTTTTACTTGACATTTGCAATCCGCTTTCTCCTCCAATCCGTTCTCAGATTTCTACTCCATACTTTTCTCCCAGGTCTCATATTACTTTTCATCTCCTGTCCACTTTGTACAGTTTACTAGAAAGTTTATAAATAATAGTATAGGTTCATGTTTATGCTGTGATTTTATACCTGTGATACCCTTAGAGTAATGTTCTTTTATTTTCCTTCCTTATTCTCCCATTCCTATACTGTCACTATTCACTTTTTTTTATTGTTTATGTGTATTTTGATTAACAATGCTCATAGGTATCCAGGGTACATCTGCTTTTCTGAATCACTCTAAGGGTATCATATAAAATTTTATGTTGTTTCTACCTCTTCAAATGTGCTTTGGAAACACTCAGAGTAAAAAGGAAAAATGAGTAAGTCGTTTAAGAATTGTATACAAACCTCTAGCAGAGGAAAGGTTATAACATTATAATGTTCGGTGAAAACTTGAATGTTACTATAAAAATGTTCTTTATCCATAGATCTCACAGAGTTCACACATAAACAGAAGAGCATGAAAAATCCAATCAGAAAAGGAATGTATTAGAGAATATCAAGCAGCTACAGGATCTCTAAAAATACCAAAGGATCAGGCTTAGAGCTTAAACAGTGCTGACTGTCCACTCTAGGATTCTCCAGTAGAGACTTCACAACCAACAGTGTTGGGCAGTGATGCTGTAATTCTACCACTGATGGAGGACCAGACCTTCTCCTCAAAAGCTAAAATCTTCACCACCCCACCATCTCTGTCAGCAAATGTCTATGGCTAGTGTTTTCCTTTCCACATTCTTTTCTCCTAAATCAAAGTCTTTCACAAAGATGTCCTAGGATTACCAGAACCTAGGACTCACACCTGTACTTTTGCTGCAAAGAAGACTGAGAATATTTCTAGCTTCTTCCTAGTGAAGGTGTGGTGCATAATATGGAGAAGCTCACAGGTACAGGGACAAATGAGCAAGACAAATCTCTCAGAGTGAATGGTCCGGAAAGCTCCAAAAAGAAGAGTTCCGTGGAAGGGGTACTTGTCTTCTGATTAGATAAAGAGAGATCTCATATGATGCATGGACTAAATTATCTTCCTGTGTAAAGTAGGTCATTTTAATGGGCAAGGAAGGGTGTTCAGTGAGTGAGGGACACCACATAGCATGAAGGAAGCACTTAGCCATGGGGGCAGGTAGGGCAACATGGCAGCTACTTGGGATGACTACACATTCTCCATAGTTTATAAATCTGAACGTCTGCTCTTTGGTCAATAGAGCTCATGCAATTGAAGCTCATGTAATTCAAGTTGTAGAATTACAGCATCATGTCTTGCTTTGTTCTTTGTACTTGTAAAAGCTTATTTGGACTTAATTAGAATAAACTAATGACTTGGCTGACCACCATCTTAAGAAATATAATTATTGCTTTTGATTTTCATCTTCAAATTGAACTGACTTAATGGCAAAAAAAAAAGAACTAAAATATACACAACACAATCCCTATAAGAAAATATTATCATTGTTTTGCATTTGACATGAACACAATTCTTAGATTATTTGATCCCTTTTTACAATTGTCTTGAGGTACACTTATTTCAAAATGTTCATCTTAGAAGAAAGTTTCATGTGAAAAGACACAGCATAAAGTTAGGAGAGGGCAGGTTTCCATGGCTCTCTGTGTCTTATGTAACTGTATATAGCCAAGTTCCAATATATATTAATTGATATATAATATAATGATGTTTAACTCTCTCTTCAGAAATAAGAGTATAGAGAGGAGAAAGAGGAAGTATTATTTCACATATTTAGATGAAACTCTTACACCCAAAAAGATAATCTGGGATGGCAGAAGACAGAGTTTCATTTCTTTCTGATATGACTATGTCCTGAACCAAAGTAGGTCCCTACTTAGAATTAAGATGGTAGATATAGGGTGTGAGGAATTGGTTTAATTTATTTGTTTTTTTGGTAATAAAAATAACTGAGAACATTTGCATAAGCTTGTAAAATAGTTTGTAAATTTGATATTTTATCAAATATCAGAATTGTTGTGATTGCTTACAGAACTTTGGAAATGACTTAGTACATCATAGTAAGGCACTGCAAATCTGAATAGATGCATTAGATCATGGTAAAGTTTTCTAAAAAAGTACTATAATAGATGCTTATAGATTCTGTTGGTACTTCTTTTAGGATCTTGCAGTGCTCTCGAAATATTCTTATTTATATTTGAAACTATGGTTATATTTGCTTTGTAATACTAATTTAAACTTCACCTTCTAGTCACACACACATTATAAGGCAAATCATCTCCCATTTTATTCTGTTCCAAATTAAATTTTGCAGTAATGAAAAAACAGAATGTTCAGTACTTGTTAGAATATGCTTCTTCAGATTTTAGGAAATTTCTATTCTGTGTCTCTATTCTAAGAGGCACTCAAAAAATATGTCTTTGCCAGCATTTACTTCTCTTCACTTCAGGCTGTTGTTGCATAAAAATAAGAAATTAATCTGCCATGACAGTTGGAACAATATACCTGACTTGGTTTGGGGCTACATTCTGTTCAGTAAGCCTATTAGGTTTGCCTTGTCTTGGCGATGGACCACCAAGTGTTGCAGTGAGCTTGTTCCACAGTTGATGGGGGTATTTGCAGCAACCTAGGATAGATCAAAGATCTGAAGGGTTCTTCTTAGAAAAGGGCATAATTTTCACATCAGACCTAGACTGCATTGGGTTACTCATGCTCATGGCAATAGAGGTAATTCAGGCACAGAGGCAGTTTCAGGACTCTCCTTAGTAGTGTGGTACCATTTTTCTGTCTGTACCTGCATTCCTGACATTAATCCAGACATAATTCCTGGCTCACAAATACATTTATGAAATAAATAAAAACAAACAACAGGAGAAATCAAATGTGCCATGTTTTAGAAATCATACATACCAAATATGTTCCACACCTCTGTGTAGAACAAACCTGAACCACATCTTAAAAAAACTTCTCTCTAAATAAAGATATGATTATTAAATAGTTCCTATAAAGTACTTCTCTAATCAAATAAAGGATACAGCAAAAAATGACTGCTAATTCAAAGTACTCATAAATACTAACCCCACATGAAAGAGAAACACTTTGCCATAATTTTCCAGATTTGCCATAAACATTGATCAAAATTAATACATCAATTGATGGGCCTCCCTGGTGGCGCAGCGGATTAAGCAACGCACTATGAAGCAAACCTCAGCCACTGCAGCACGAGTTCGATCCCTGCCGCCGGCCAGGGAAGGGGACGCACATGGCATAGCAGACCTCTCCTGCCTCGCCCGCTGCTCCCCTCAGCAGTGTGTTTCAGTCGGTCTGCCTGTTCTGCTCCCTGCTCTGTCTCTGGTGAATCCTCTCACCTCCCACGACTCTGGTCTGTGCCCCAGCTCTTGTATGCATAAATAAATAAATCTTTAAAAAAAATACATCAATTGATGAGACCTTAACCCAGAATAATAATAGTTGCATCTAGTCATATTGATTTATACTTTTATGTACATTATATTCCTAATACAATAGACATCGATATGCATTACAAGTAAGGAAACTGAGTCCAAGAGATGAAATAGTTTGTAAAGCGCACATGTCTAATTGGCCCCAGAATCAAAATTAAAGTCTATTTCATTTAGCATATAAGTTATGGGCTATAGCTCTGTTTATACTGTAAGGTTAATTTTATATATAAATTATTTCAACCATTGTTCTCATTAATTATTGTTAACTTTCATTCCTATAGTTGTGTGTACTATGATAATATTAATTTATTAATACATTATTAATGTGTTATTAATAGTATATTAATGTGTACTCTTATATTTGATCATCACCAAATCCATGATATTTGTAAGGCAGATAGTAGGATCTTCTTTTTATGAACAAGGGAAACTGAAGCTCAAATGTGCTGATTTACAGACTCACAAAGCTGGTATGGACTGAGAATCCAGTGATCTTTTCACATGTACTATATCCTTGGAGCACATTCTCAAAAGCAACAGAGGATGGGTATTAAACAAACAATGGAGTTGCCTAGAAATGAAAGGAAAACAAACAAAAACCCTGTGGATGTTTGACAAAATGATGGTTCTAGACCAGGAATACTGATAGTAACTACATTTTTTAGATTGTAAAAGACAAAGCCATGACAGAATGATTTCCTACAAAATGATTTTGGGCAATGAAAATGTCACACTTGGTCTTTGATTATTTAGCTCAGATAAGAACAGATCAACCTCACAGCATCATGCCTCAATCAATTAACTGACTTCCAGTCCTTGAATAAAAGCTGAATGACAGGTGGCCTCTGAACCATACAATCAAAATATCTGCCATTTGGTCAGATGGTTGGTACATTTTGGACTAAAAATATATTTCTCTCATGTCAATTCCAGAGACTAGCATTGTATCACAGAGCTTGTGTCAATTGGGGAGTTTTCTTGAGAATGTGACACAGACTCGTGACCTGATGTGTTGAGCTGAAAAGACAAATGACACTGTAAACAAAAAGAGGTCAGCTTTCTTCAGGCATGGAAGCTCGTTATAGATTTTAGAATCCACAATAGCTATGTGAAATTCTTGAGTGTTCCACTTTTTTTTTTTGGCCCATATTGAAAAACTAGGAAAGAAGACATCTTGTACAAACTTCAGACTAAGTCAGCCTTCTAAGTTACTGGAATGCGACCCCTAAAGTCTCTCCTCATTGGTTAATAACAATGTCTTGAGTACACTGAAATGGTTTCTTTTATCAATATTAATACTTTAAATTTATCACTATTTTTAAATTAATATAATGACACTATTTTGTAGCTCATTAAAATGTTAATAAATATTTCTATGATAATATATGTATTATAGCACATATAATAGACATCTATTATATATTATAATAACACATAATAATTTAAACTCTAACACAGGTTAACGAGCATTATTAAAGTGGACAGAATTTATTTCTATATATTATTTTGAATAGCTACTTTATGATTGGATTCTGTGGGATGAAAGTAGGTTTCAAAATGGAGAAATTGTAGGGACTGAGGTTTGACAAGCTCGCCTGATGGGGAGGACAGGCCTTGGTCAGGGCCCCACTGAGACTGAGGAGCTCGCAGCAGGCCTGAGCATGTGCCCTGGCCAAGGACTGCGCCCAAGGACAGCACGCCACAGACCCGCCTTCTTCCCAGTAGCAGGTCCTAAGTTCCTGGAAGCCCTGGCGCTGATTCTTGAGACTTGAAGGAGGTTTTGTTTGTTTGTTTGTTTTAGAATGTCACTTATATTTTTTTAATATAATTTTTTAAAAATTTACATATATTTGACATCAGTTGTATCCCCATGTATTCCCCATCATCGTAACACCAGTGCACCATCACCTCAGTCCCCCGTGCTCCCGTCTGCCCTCCACCCTTCCCCTCTTCCCTCCCCACCAAGTGTCCCCAGTTTGTCCTTG
>JAGFMF010011381.1:10648491-10691203 GCA_019455555.1 Galemys pyrenaicus
AGCTCTTTTGCCCATTTTTTAACTGGATTGTTCACTTTGTTTTTGTTTAGTCTGGTTAGTTCTTTGTGGATCTGTGTGATAAGTCCCTTGTCAGTAATGCTGTATGCAAAGATTTTCTTGAAGGAGGTTTTGATGATACATGGAGTTTATCATACCATAGGACCTTTTGTAAGTCAGTCACCAGGCTTTTAAAACTTAATATTGCAGTTACTTCTTCAATACCCCCAGCTACAGCCTACCATTAATGAGGGCAATTCATAAACTAAAAGAGATAAGAGAAGAATCTCACTTTATGCCCATAATGCCAGAATATATATAGATATGCACATGCGCGCGCACACACACACACACAAAATGGTCACTTTATAAAGCATGGTGATCTCAAAAATCAAAAGGTATCTAATCAGTATTATAACTAAAGTCAGATTTAATGTTTTAGAAAATGAATTTTTTTTAATTTCTTAGATCTGATTGGAGGAAAATAACAGTTCTAAAAAATGAAGCAGTAAAAGGTTTGGAATTTCCTATTAACTTCCTATTAACATGGCCTTGAATGACTTTAAAGCTTGATCCTGCACGCCAAGCTGCACTAATGAGGGAAAACATGGCTGGGGCACATCTACAGATTTAGCATCTAAATTTCACAAACTGACCTGGTGGTAACAATTCAAATCAAATAAATGGGCTTGTTACCCTGCAGAGAAAAAGCAAACGAAAAGATCCCACATTTCCCCTCCCCATTTGTTCACTTTTTCACTTACCAAAAATTGTTTCCAGTTTAAGAGGTAAACAGCCTTATCTACAGATCATTTGGAGGATGTATAAAATCACAGATAACTCGAAAGAAGGAAAGTCTCATTCTTAGTCCTACCACTCAGCCCTACCACAACTGTTTATTTTCTATTTTGATATATTTCATTTGTCTTTTTGTGTGATACCTTGATTTATAGATTTTTTAAACCTAGCTTTTAATATGATATGTATACAACTGCAATCATATTGCATTTTCTGGCCTGCTTCCCACGCTTGATATGGTTGCAGGACACTTCTGTTATATTGCAAATTATGAAAACATTATTATTTTTGCTGCATTGAATGGAATACATAAAAGTCATAATTTGGGGTGTTTTAAAATGTTTCACTGTCATGCTGTGATGCTTATCTTTGTTGACTAATCTTTGCTGGATTTTTGAACACCTACAGTGAATTTTTAAAAATGGTATTATTGGGTCTAAAGGCATAAGCCTAACATTGAATTAAATCCTAGAGGACTGTACCAATTTAGTCTCCCAGCAACAACTTTATCTCTTTGGTCTTCAGCAGTTCTGGGTATAATGATTTAAACATTTGATGCTCTAATAAAGAGAAACATTATTTTGTTGTTTTTAATGGTATTTCTTTAATATAGTTGGACCTTTTTGTACATTAAGCAGATATGTGGAATCTACTATGAATTTTTTACTCATATCAAATATTAATAAGTACATTTTTAAAATAACTTGTGAGACTATTTTAAAGAGAACTTTTTTCTTACAATTGCTATAAATTTCCATTGTGTAATTTATCTGCATTAATTATGTTTTTAATTTAAAAAAACTACAAACATTTAAGTTTGCAGATAGCCATATGTATTAATACTTTGTGATCTGACTTGTCTATTGTTTTTAATTAACATACAATAAACTGTAATTTCATTTACACACCATCCCTTGGCCCTTTCTCTCCTCCAATACTGTTAACTTCAGAGCCCTCACAATGTTTACTGATGTCCTCTAGTTTTTGTAAGCATTTTACTTTATTGACTCATCTACAGTGTAAATGTTTAGTATTTGTTTTTATCATTCTAACTTGCTTTACTAAACATAATTCTCTCAAACCTTCTATATTTTGCTGAAAACGCCTGCATTACCTCTTTCCTTATGACTGAATATTCCGCAGTGTGGATGTACCATCTCTTTTTGATCCAATCATCTACTGATGTGCATTTAGGCTGCTTCCATGCCCTAGCTATTGTAAATAATGCTGCTATGAACACTATGGAACATTTTTTTTTGTACTGATGGTTTCATATTCTTTGGGTAGATACCCAAGAGTGGGGCTGCTGGGCCATATAATATTTCCATTTTTATTTATTATTTTTATATATCTTGCATCAGTCTTCATTTTTGTAGTATATACTTTCTCCTCTCAGGTGTAGTCCCCATGAAATTCCTGCCCCCATTCACCCATGTCCCATCACCATAGTCCCTTGTGCTCTTCTCACCCAATTTGTTTCTCCCCTCTCCTCCTCCCCTAAAGAATGTCTCTGATTTGTAGTTGTCTGTTAATTTTTATTTTTTATTTATTATAATTATTTTCCCTGATTCCTTATTTGTTCCATCTTTAGTTTCTAAAGTAAATTCAGATTTCTTTCCATAATGGTTTACATTTCAAAAACAGTGTAATAACTTTCCTCTTTCTCTGCATCCTTTCCAGCATTTGTTGTTGAAGGTCTTTTTCTCCAAGACACTCATTGTACCAACAGAGTTAGCTGCTTGTTGTCTGTCCCTCCCTCACTGGCACATAAAGCCCCACGTGGGCAGGGACTGCTGATGAGTATTGTTGAGTCCCTGGCCCCCAAAACAGTGTCTGGCACAGAGTCAGCATTTAATGTTTGTTAAACTGTGTTTTCATCAGAAAACATTTAAAACACCTTCTAGTGTTCATATGGGAGGAAAGCTAAACAGGCACTTCAGTAACAGAAAGCAGTTCCACTACTAAAATTACAGGAAACAATTAATGGGAGTTTGAAGAACACACATATAATAATATGCATCTAATAGAGTTGCCCATTAACCTGTCAATTTTTTCTAAACATTAGCATTAAAAAACGCAACCAAATACACATATGATCCCAACCTCCTCCAGGTTTGTTTGTTTTTTTTTCTCCTCCAGGTTTTAAAAAAGACCTGGTCATTGTTCATTCTTAGATAACCAGTTGCCTCAAGAATAACAAAGGTTTTTTTGAGTAGCCCCATCAATAGCTTTTCATTTCTTTTTTTTCTTTCTTTTTTTTTTTTATTAGAGTTATTTAATTACATTCAACATCATTTGTATTCTCCAGGGAGTTCCCACTACCATTTCACCCATGTGCCACCACCTCAGTCCCTTGTGCTCCTTCTGCTTTTAATTTCTTGAACAACCTTCCTTTTCAAAGAGGTAATGCTGAGATCAAAGAGGCTATCTGAGAAGACTACCACAGATATCTCAGTCTGTTCCAGTTGATTCAAACAAATTGACCTGTATCAGTGAAGTGCTCAAGGCAGTTTACAAAACAGGCCTTGGCTCACTGTAACCTCGGGTCCAGACTTGTCCATGCACTTCTCCCAGAAAAGTTCAGTCATCTGGGCCACCAGCTTCTGGAAATGCTTCTTGATGAAATGCTGCAGCTGCAGGTCCACTAAGGCCAAACCTACTGTGGAGAAAGCCTAGGAGGAATCCATCCCAGAGCAAAGACACCTGCAGAGATGAACGCTGCACCAACTCCCTGACCTTCATTGTGGTTTTAATCTGCATCTTGGAAACAATGATGAACATCTTTGGGATGTTGAGTTATTCATATCTTCTGTCCATATATTATTGGATTTTTTTAATTGTTGAATTGTTTTAGTTTTTATGTATCTTGGCTATATTTTGTGACTATTTCCCTCCATTCAATAGGATTTCTTTTTAATCTTGTTTTTCTTCCACTGTGTAAAAGCTTTTTAAGTTGAGGTAAACCCAAATGTTATTTGTTTTGCTTTTATTTCCTTTGCTGCCTTAATGGAGTCATCAAAAATATGACTTGATGTCATGGAATGTATCACTAAAGATTTTTTCCTGTATATTTTATTGTTGTATGTCTTATATCTAAATCTTTAATCCATTCGGAGTTCATTTTTTTGCATGGAGTTTATTTTTTTGCATGGAGAGTGATCCAACCTTATTCTTTTCTGTGTGACAACCCAATTCCCCTAAGACCATTTATGTGAAAAGATGACCCTTTCTCTATTGTATGGTCACAGATTAGGTACTAATAAACATTTGGCCTTATGTCTGGGTTTTTGGTTCTATTCCACTGATCCATGTATCTTTCTGCTGGGAAGTCCTTATCTCTAATATCTCAACCTTTAAAAGTCTGTGTTTAATCATGAGAGAAAATGCTACTAACATGTCAAAGAAAGGTCATTACCCTGTGTTGAAATCAAATAATAATACAATTTATAACTCCCATCCCTAAATATTTTTGTGAATATCTTTTGAATCAGTTGTATAGCATTTAACCAATATCTGTAACATGAATAATGGTACATATTTAGAGCAAGAGCAAATACTGATCAAGTGCCTGTGTCAGGCAGTATTTCACATGATAATCCGCATGATGACCCTATGAAGTATAGGTATCACCGTTTGCATTTTGTGAATGAGGAAACAAGAGAAGAGTGAGGTTGAACAAAGGCCCCAAAGTCACATAGTAAGTAAACGCAGAATTAGGCAGGATTCAAGCTGGGTTATCTGGTTTGCAAAGTTCTGTTTTTCATGGTTCCGATGTACTATTTGTCTGATAAATCTGTCCTGCCGTGAGTAGAAACAATAATATCACTAAAGTCATTACTATGGAAGTCATTTTTAAAAAAGAAATGTGAAAGTAAACAAAGTAAAAGCATAATAAAGCGATAACTTATGGAAACACCAGCTCCTCTGCCAGTCTTGGAAAGTATATGTGCAGAAAATACTCTAAAACAAAACTCATACAGACTCAATAACTCAAATAAACAAAAATTAAACAAAAAAAAAAGTTTTTTTGTTACATTCAACCCAAAGACACATTACTTAGCTAACGATACTGTATTATATAGAATACAAGCACCTCAGAACTAGGTCATCTAGTCCTACTTGCTATTTCCCAATCACTGCAAACATTTCTTTTTCAATAGTAACTCACCCCTCGCTGGAACACCGACATTGACCAGTTAGTAAAAGGACTGTGTAGGTGGGTTGTTTTCTTAAGGAAATTTTCCTGTTTGTAAAGTTTTACATTTTGTCACATATCTGCTGATTCCCTTCTGTGGTCAGTGTTGATCACGATACAGGCTCTGCGAATTCGATGGGGATGAAGATATATACTGCATTTTCTGGGAACTCACTCTGTAGTACAATTTTTAGTTAGAATTTTCTTGTAATAATAGAGTATCCATTAACAGTACGCTACTTCTTTTTTTTTTTACCAATTACATACAAGTCCCATAAATTGTTTTAAAAGCAATCAGCTAAGTGCTTCAGACCAACTTGGGAAGAATCCAAATACCTTCAGCAATGTGTAGGTACAACATGGTCTGTTCACTGGACAGACACACAGTCCAGAAAAAACACAAGTGACAACTACAAGGATGAATTCCATAGACATACTGCTGAGTAAAAGGTGCCCAATAAAAATGAGACAGATCACAAAATTTCACTTATAATTATATAAAACTCAAATCAGGCCAACCTGATCACTGCTGTTAGAAGTCAGAGTATCACTGGGGTTGGGAGAAGTCAATGGGGAGAGAAATGAGGGAACTTCTGGGAGGCTCCCTCTGAGTACTGGTTTCCCAAGTATGCTTACTCTGAAAATTTATCAAGCTGAACACTCCAGATTTTTGTCCATCTTTGTGTGTATATTACATTTCAATCAAAAGTACACAAAATTAAAACCATTATTAGAAACATTTAGGGAAGAAGCCCAGCAGATGTAAGAAGAATATGGGCCAGATAATGGAGAAAATCCAATTCATATGGTGGAGTGCATATAAACATCTAGTTCAGAAGATGGATTGGAAAAGAGCCAAACATTACCATTAATAAACATAGCCCTGGAAAAAAAAATAGCCCCAATTTCCATAACAGGAAAAGTCACTGGCAGAACCCTGTGACATAAATAAATGAACAAGGGCAGTCACATTCAGGCCTTCTTTAAGATCTAAGAAGCACACTGCTGAAGGCCTTCAGAAAGAGTGGCTCGCTTGGGCTTCTCTGCCTCTTTGGGAAAGGTCTCTCTGGCTAGAGCAGGGTTTTTAATTTAAGAACTGCTGACTTGGCAGCTCTGTTTCTTAATATAATAGCACTGTTTTATTTTCTTTGCATTTTATTTAAACGCTGTAGTGTAGTAGTGAGCATCAGCAGAAAATCTTTTGGGGGAGTTATATATGAGACAGCAAAACCTTCCTATGATCATATGGATTTGGGCTGAATAGTCAACATATTGATATACATATAGTCTCATGTATTCAGTTTCCTCAGTGATCATTCTCTCCCCTCTTCTTTCCTACTTGTCTTTCAAGACCCAACTCAAAAGCTACTTCTTCCTTGACGTCTTCCAGAAGGCCTCTTCAGAGTTCACTGCTTTCTCACCAGTCCTCACATCCCCAGCACCATTCTAGATGCAGCACTTCTTTCCAGCCACCTGTCTTTGATGTCTCTAATGGCACAAATGATTCAAGGATCCTCTCAGCCATCTTACCCTCAATAACAACACCATTATTTTTAACTACTCTATTTTCTATGTGTCTTGTATGTGCTTATTTTAGAAGTTAAAGGTTCATCCTCTTTTTGAGGTAAATATATATATATATATATACAGGTAAATATATACAGCTTTTTATGGATACACTTTTAAATAAAGTTATTATGTGTAAGCTGTATTACAAATACATGCATACTTATTTATGTTGACCTTTGTATAGAAGATACTATTACTATCACTAACTCTGATGGAATACTTAGTTTGAATTTTGTCAGCAATGGGTTTAAAAGTGATACCATTTTCCCTTTCTTAGCTTCCTTTCAATTATAAGAGTTTATAGAAGAGAACACATACATCCACACGACTTGACAGGGTATTGGCTGTACTTCCAGGCACTGACCTTATTACCCCATAGGCAGTTATCCCCCAGTTTCTTATCTGTACAAGGAAAGTGTTGAACCAATTAATATCCCTTCCATTATAATGATTTCTATTCCACACAATGAGACTTAAAAAGAGATAATAAACTGTATGTAAATGAGACAACCTTTGGTTTTCTTGCTTTGGTTTTCTTTGGTCACCTCACTTGTTCCAGGAGGGTCAGGCTTTCCGTGGAGGAGACAGGAGCTGTGTCTCCAGAATTAGGAGGGTGGCAGCTCAAGCACTGAGCTATGTCACACTCACCATTGTTAAAGCCTCATCAGGAAAGGCCGGGGGTGGGAGTGGAAGTCCATGGTGGCCTTGCTTAAGTCATGGGCTTGGAGCCTCACGAGTCTCATTTCTTCTCTAAGATGTGGCCATTTCTTCTGCTGCCTGAATCTCTAGCTTTGTATAAGGCAATTGCTGAGAAAACAGCCAATATCATTTTAGAAACACTAAAATGAGAGCCCTGAGAAATGGTGATAGGTGCAGTATCTCATGCTGTACTGCTGTGTCTTCTAAAAAAAAAAGAACTAATTGAAGTTTCTCATGTGCTTATCTGAGCATTTACAAAGCAAAGCTGCATATTGACTCCATTATGTGATTCCTTTAAACTGTTACAGAGTTCTTTATTAATACAAATGGGCGCTGATCGATAATACAGTCTGAGCCGCCTTACAAAAAGCTTTAATCCTCTCAGAGATATTCCACAAGCTATTCAAGAATTATGCAAAGTATAAAAGGGTTTAATTCCCATTTTACATTTTTGCCATTGGTTCAGAGTGTATGTTAAGATAGGTTTGATTGCTCGTGAGGATTACTAGTTCCAGTGAATGATACGAATCTCTAGTAATTGATAAAGGGTCCACATTTTTATCACTTACTATGTGCCTGGAGCTTTATGTGCCTTATTTATATTTTATATGACAGCTCTGCAATATAAATATTATTGCCACTACATCCCTCATTTTTCAGATTTTGAAACCAAGTGACTAGCCCAAGGTTACACAGGTAAGTGTTAGATCTGGGATTCTTGCCAAGCTTCTGCCTGGTTCCAAAGCCCATACAACCTCCGTTACAGAGCACTTTTTCTTAATCCTCAACCTCCCTACTTTCAGCTTAAGGTAGAGCCTTTCATTCACTCATTCATTCATTCAAGCATTTGATTTTCACATTTAATGTAGTAGGTCTTTCACATAGTGCAAGAAAATAAATAATAAAATATGGTCCCTGCCCTGGAAATATCACATTATTTTCTTCCATGCAAAGTTGATCAACAGTAATGGAATAAAGGTGTGCTTTATTCATAATTAATTATATTATTTAATAATATGTACTTATATCTCATCTCATTCCCAAGGGAAGATTTTAGAAAGCTCTTTCAAAACAGAAGCAAATATATTTAGAGAGTTCACATTTCACTAGATCTGCTTTGGGTTTTATGAACTAATGACTAAACTACCTTTTCCCGTACCATGGATGGGTTATGAGATCACGTACTACCTCAGGGCAGCCAGTCAGTGTTTGGGAGGCTGGAACCCAAGTGATTGGGAAAGGTCCTTGGTAAATTACTAAACTATTGAAATACTTCTATGCCTGTTGTGAAAAATATAACAGTATCTGAACTAAGTAGCATATGTAATTAATAATATAATTTCTAATGTCCACTTACTAATTCAAACTGATTGCTGTAGAATGTCAACTGACCACTAACAAATGGGCTTCCTCCCTTAGTGCGACCTAGGTAATAACAGAGATGTTGACTATACTAACTTCTTAGGCAGTCTTTGATGGGAGAGACAATTTTTGAGTGTAATGGTTATTTGATCAGCAAGTGCCTCAACAGGATTCAGCGCCTTGAAAAAGAAGCAAAATCTCATATTTTCTGAAACTACAATTCACCAGCTGACCAAGTGCAGTCAGGTAACTGGGCCTGGGAGCGGCCCAGGTGGGATCAAGGAGACAAAAATAGCTGAGGCGGGGCACTTGTCTGCTGCCCCAGGGTCAGCCAGTATTACTGGGGTGACAGCCCATTCAGATGGTTGGTGACGTAAAAAGAAGGGCATTGTTACTGGCAGGGTCTGAGATATAGGCTCTCCATGCCCAGATTGTACAGAAAGCACCAGCATCAGGTATGTGCCTAACTGTGATGAGCAGCCAGCATGCCAGCATTGGAACAGAGCCTGGGTGGCAGGGAACAAACAGTGACCAAGTGAAGGGGGAAGCTGTTAGAAGAGTTTGATGCAATGCTTTCACCAGATGATGGCTCAGACCAGGGCATTACTTACCTGATGACAGTCAGGTCAGACAAAAGACCACATCTGCAACTTTTTAAATTCAACAAATTATTTCAAAAGACTTGATGAAGAATTTGCATACTTATTTTTGCTTGGTGAGAAATTCTATGCTATGTTGTTTAATTGAATTAGAGAATAGAATTTTTACTGTTTGATTTATTCATGAATTTATTTTATCATACTGTTTGTTAAGCATTTTGAATGGAAATATATATAGTCTGAGCTGCCTTGCAGAAAGCAAGTTTTGAAAGCAAAATTAACTAAATAGGAACCTTAAGCTGCTGTAGAATATAAACTGTACTTTATTCATTGATAGTTCCAACAATGGAGCCAGCAAAAGTTCCAATGGCTGCCTCCACTCCAGAAGGACTTACATTTTAAGGTCCACCCTTTGAGAGAGTCTGCCATACTAATGCTGCCAGGTACACACAGTGCCTCTTAGAACAGAATGAAGTGGCAACTTGGAGTCTTATATGTATTAAGAACAAATCCTTTCTGTTTCTTTTTTTCAGTTGAACCATCATTAGTTCACATCCTTGTCAGCATTTTGAAGTATAAGCTCTCCCTCCTCAGATACAGTTACTGTAGCTCTCCTACCACTGAAGCACCCATTGTCCTTAATAATTGAAAATTATTAAGCCTCCACTGTACTTTCTCCTCACTCTTTTTTCACCTTTTCTCTCCCCTTCTCCCTCGAGATGCCTCAGATCTAGGGTCATCTCTCAAGGGTTGGTTTTAAAGTTTGTGGTGTCTAACCCTTTGTTATTTCTATATTCCACATAAAAGTGACACCATCCAGTATTTTTCTTTCTCCCTCTGTCTTATTCCTCTTATTTCTCCCTCTGTCTTAGCATAATGCCTTCCAACTTCATCCATGTTCCTATAAATTTTATCTTTTCTGATCGCTTAGTAGTATTTCATTGTACGTCTGTGTGTGTGTGTGTGCGTGTGTGTATGTATATACATATAGAATCTTCTTGATCTACTTATCTGTTGTTGGGCACTTAAGTTATTTCCATAGCTTGGCTATTTCCTAATACATACTATATTGTTATTAGAGCAAGTCAGCAGTACTTATGCCCACAGATCCCTGTCATTACAGATGT
Organism: Galemys pyrenaicus; assembly: GCA_019455555.1. Taxonomy (NCBI): domain Eukaryota; kingdom Metazoa; phylum Chordata; class Mammalia; order Eulipotyphla; family Talpidae; genus Galemys; species Galemys pyrenaicus. Next base: position 10,658,838 of record JAGFMF010011381.1, read on the forward strand.
AATGATTCCCAGATGACATTCACCTCTATGAATCCTAGGTCCATTACTTCTAGAATACTCTGTGACCAATGAGTCTGTGAAATGCTCCAAAATGTCTTACATGGGTGATTAAAGTCCCCTATCACTTAGACAAAGAGGATGGAAACTTTTTGAAAAAAAAACCTTTGTAAGACTAAAGGAAATCAAGCCTCTGACCAAAGCAATATGTCTTGTTAGAAAATTATTAAGACAAGTCCAAATATGTAAAAATCCCTTCCTACATTGATAAAGTGAGTTTTTAAAGTTATTCAGAATTTACTGGATTTAAAAAAAAAAAGGAATAGGTGATCGTTAAAATCCTTCCATTTAAAGTGATTTCCTTAGTCTTTCAACCTTATGAAATAATCACCATAGAAACTGGGTTGAGGTTGCCTCGACCAAAATCTGCTTCTGGAACTGAAGGACTCTATTCAGTCAAGTTCTGAAAAGCAGTGACTGATGCAGACTGAATCTACTTCAAGAACCTGTTCTGATTACAGAACTTGTTTGTCCACAGCACCCTTTACAAGATTCCAGGTTGAAATTTATGTTGTTATTCTGATTTTTTTAAACCCCCAAGTAAATAACACATGGTAAATAGCATTATAATAGTTGTAGGTTAAGCTGAATATTTTTTAAATAAAATTCTTCGTAGGACCCATGGAGCTACTAAATACTTGTTTACTTGTCCCTGAAATTATACATGTTTACTGAATGTACAAAAATATCTAAAGACTTTGTAATTGATGCGAGAGAAATGCTACTTCTCTAATAAATACATTTTAGCATTGTAGTAGCACTTAGGGTTTTTCTCAGATTCTCGCTGAGAAATCTTGATGATGCTTGTAAAATGCAATTCCTGTGGCTCAATCCTCCTATATCGAATGAATCTCTGGGCGTGGGATGGGAGTATCTGCAGTTTAACAAGAACAACAATTAAGAACATTGAGATTTGAGAACAACTTGGTCTGTAAGAAAGGGACCAAGGACACTCACTTGTCCACGCCACAGTCATTTATTGAATGTGTCTCCTAAGTGTTGGAATCATCAAAATGAATAAAGTACAATTTATATTCTCTAGCAGTTTAAGGTTCAGATTTAATTTGCTCCAGTGTTTCTCAGTTGGAGGCAACTTTGTCCTCCAGGGGACGACATATTTCTAGAAATGTTTTTGCTTGTCATAACTGGGCTTGGGAATGGAACTAGTGAGTAGAGGTGAGGAAGCTGCTACACATCCTACAGTTCATTGGACAATTCTCTCTCTGGTCAAAATGAAAACAATATCCCCTAAAATGTTAAATACACTGAGGTTGGGAAACCCTGGTTTGCATCATACTTATTCATTTAGCCAGCCCAATCATTGGAACCACCCAGAAGCTTCTCAAATACCCCTATCCTACCAATTATTGTCTTATACATGTGCACCTATGTTCAAAAGTGGGATTGAAACATGAATCTGTGGGCCATGATCATTAGATGCTGAAGTTTAACAAAACCTGATTTACAGTGTGAGTCCCCCCAGAACCATTCCTTGTATCCTCTTGTCCCTTTCCTTCCCCTCACTCGTAACCTCAGAGTCTTCAAGATTTATTGATGTCCATTGGTTTTTGAAAGCTCTTCTTCCGGTTTTCAATTCATCCAATTTCTGGATTCCCTCCCTAATTAGTCTCTAAACATGATTATCCTTAATTAGAACCTAGCTTGTACAGCCGAATCTTAACTGTCAACTAAAACTTGTCAAGGTATTTTCTACATGTGTTTTGTCAGTGAAAATATAGGCCATCTAGTCAAGTAAGAATTTTGACAAACAATATTTCTTAGGAAAAGTATGTCCCAAGTATTGCATGAACAGACTTATACTGATAATATTTTTATTTACCTGAAATTCAAATTTCACTAGGTATCCTATATATTTTTTGCTAAACCTTATAATCTTTATTTCTGTATCATCTCTTAATAACCATCACTGAAGATGGCCTATGTCTTCCAGCTTTCACTCAAGTTTCTCAGACATAGAAAATAACTTCTTTAACTCTGCCTATTACTCTTTATTCAAGTTCAGACCTACCTTGATCATCCCAAGATACAGTCCCATTTCTATCTTCTCTGAATCAATCTCTTTTCAAACATCCTTTTATCTTGGGTTCTTCAGGGTTATGATCCTCTGGTTTGTTGTTTCTGCTGAGTTTGATGGATCATAACTTTGTGTGGTTTGTAATTTTGATTTATGGGTTCAGTTTCTTTTTTCCTTTCCCTCTCCTTACTTTTCCCCTTTATGAGTCTAATTTACTCTCAGTTGTAAAGATATTTCTACTGAGTATTTTTTGCTTTGCTTTGATTCTTCTGGGTGCTAGAAAGGGTTTCACAATCTAGAACCAAGTTTTTTTCTGGGTTTAGTGGCACAGAACTGATGTTTCTACTCATTCTTTACCCTCCAAATTCCTAGAAAAAGTCCTACTGCTTTATCTTTTTTTTGGTGGAAATTGTGATTTGCTCCATATCATTGAGGGGGCAGTCGAGAGTCCCATAAGGTCTTGGGTCCAGTTTCATACCTTGTGAAGGCTGAGTCCATATTTTTGTCCTTACGTACTATGAAGCCTGCCCCAACCCCAAACCCAGCTACCCAGACATGTATCCAACATCCATTCTCTGGCAGCTGTTCATTGCTGTTGCTTTCAGGTCTTTCTTCACTTTCCCATCAGGTATTTCTCTTTATCTCATCTGTAATCAGTTTTTTGAAAAATATCTTCTCATTTTTAGCCAGTATTTCTATGTATTTCCAGTGTGAAGACCCAGCAGCAGAGTTTGCTTTGACTTGTTATTCTTTGTCTACTTTCTTAAGTGCCTCAACTAGACTGTAAGCTTCCAGAGGACTGGGATCATGTCTTAGAATTTTTTGGTACACAACTGTCCACCTAATAGAACCTTAATAATTATTTGTATGGTGAATAGCAATGAGCTGATTCCCAGTGTTTGTTGGTTGGAGATGGCTAATAGCACATGGGAAAGAAAATTTTCATTTGTACACTGCACTGTAGCTAGCATAGTACCACTTACAGCCTTCTTTTACCAATGTGTACTTTACAGGCTGATTCCTACTTGAAGAAATATCTTTGAATTTTTATAGCAGTAGTTCTCAATATTTTTCGATGCCCAACTCACCTGAGGCACATCATCCATTTCTAACTATAATTGGCTTACCTAATTGTCACTTTGGGTGAGAGTAGGTGGGATGCCTTATAAAAGGATGTATCAGAATCCTGGGTGAGCTGTGTAGTTTTAATTCCTTCTCCACCCACCTCCCACCATTCTTTCTAATTGAAAATCACTGCCTTACTCATACAGACAACCTTTTTAAAAGCACTGCTAACTAAGCTAAAATTTCTCAATGTTTATTAATCATCACCACATATTTGCAGTTGTCAGGCATGAACAGACATGGATGCTCCAACTGACTTCCCCAAAGTGCTACAGAAGCCTGGTGGACTGACGCAGTGGGGATGGGTCATCTGACTTTCACTTTTCTCAGAGTGCTATGAAACATGCAAAGTCCTGGCTGCCATACTGCCTTTCTCCAGCATCTGGCTACAGATGTGTAGCTACTAAGCAATATCACAAATCATGCATGTAGAAATTAATGGGCTCAATACAGACAATAAAAACTTGGATGCCTTGTTTTCAAGAACAGAGAATCTCAGCAGATGCGGTGATATTTAAGGAAGTCTTTTCCTGATACACTCATTCTCTTACAGGGAAGTGATTTCCAATGTGATATGGTGCTTAAGGAATTAGACAGAGCTTCTAAAAGCCCTGTTTCCTTCAGCTGCAAATGGCCCACTATTTTGTGAAAAGGCATTACGCCATCTGAGCATATTAGCCTCTTGGCTGTCTTGCTTAGACTATCTATGCACCTCCTTTCTGAATGTTTCCTGGCAGGATTCCTAGATAGGAATGCCCCATAACCATCTGCTCACTCTCTCTGGTGCCTTGCCTATGTGCCAAGGAGCTAGCAATTTTTCCCCAATACTGCTGCGGTGTTCGGTCCACTATAAAAGGACAATGTGAAAAAATTGTGTGCTCAAGGCATGTGGGTTGTTTTCATGTTACGATATTTTATTAAACTTTGCTGTCCTGTTCTCAAATTGACTTTACTCATGTTGTGAACATGCACAGATGGAGTGTGCAGTGGCGAGGGCAGTGGGAAGAGCAGCTCCTCGCAGGCAGTGTTAGGAGAGAAGAAAGCTCTGGGTGGGGACCAGTTTCTGTCCATGAGTAAGTCACTTTACCTTCAGTAAGTCACTCACCCCTCTTAGTGGTCTTACATTAAAAAGGGAAGGTTTTCCCACAGGATTGACTTAATGAAAAATAGAAAAATAATACAGAAGAGAAGTAATGGATCAAAAAACCCACAAAAAAACATTTGTAATACTAATGGAAAAGAACTAGTATCACTAAACAAAGTACTCCTACAAGTTGGTGGGAATATTAAACACAGATAACTCATAAAAATAGGCAAAGGACTGCATGGGTTTCATGAAACATGAAAACTAAATGACCAATAAATAAATGATAAATGGTCAGAAAAATTAAAAACTAGGGCAACATGGACAACCACTTTTTAGGCATCTGACTAGCCAGCAAATAGGACAGGAAAGGGTAGTTAATATCTGGTGCTGGAAGCCAGAAGGGCCACTTTCAGACAATGCGATTTGAATTGTCACAAGCTATTATGAAAGTAACATGACAAAGCCCATCAACTTCCCCAGCACCGTCATTATGGGAACCTGCTACAGAAAAAGAAGCGAACTTGTTTAAAGATACACACATGGAGTTTTGTTGTTGTTGTTGTTTTGCAGGTTGGGAAGAAAATAAAAACAAACAAACAACTTGAATCTCCGCTAAGAAGCTGATGGTTGAAAAAAATCACTCTATATCAGTGATTCTCAACTGGGAGTAATTTTGCTCCTTCCCACCCACAGAACACTGAGCAATATGTAGAAACATTTTTGATTGTCCCAACTAAGGACTGAGTACTACTGCAACTGGGGGGTGGAGGCCAGGCCACAGATATCATTAAACATCTTACAGTACACAGGACAGATGCCCTGAACAAGGATTTATCTGCCCCAAATATTAGTAATGTTAATACAGACATACATACACACACACACACACACACACACACTCTGAAGGTAAGCCCCCTGAGAAAACACTGTTAAAGTTTACAAAGTAATTTATAATGTCCTATTTTCTTAAAAATGTAAGAAACAACTACAAACAAGTATATACATATGCATATGCAAACAAGTATATATATGTGTATGCAGCATATGTAATATAATGTACACACATGTATGTGCATGAGCATGTTGCAAAGTATTGAAGTATATATACTAAACTGGTTATATTGCTTCCTTAGAGGATGTGGTATGGAAAGACAGCTAAATCATAAACATACAGGATGCTCTTAAAAAAATTATTTCCTGGATGAAGTCTAGATTTCTTGATCAAATGTCATGGATCTAAATGTTTCAAAAAAGCAGTAAGGCGGTTCCTCAATCTACTAAGAATGGAACTTCCATATGATCCAGCAATCCTACTCCTAGGAATATACCCAAAAGACACAAAAACACTGATTCAGTGCTGTTTATAGCAGCACTCTTTACAATAGGTAAGACCTGGAAACAACCTAAATGCCCAAAAACAGATGAGTGGATCGGGAAGCTGTAGTACATAGACACGATGGAATACTACTCAGCAATCAAAAATGAAAAACTAGATGCATTCATAGGAACATGGATGGAACTGGAAGGGATTATGCTCAGCAAAGTAAGTCAGAAGGCAAAAGAAAAATACCAGATGGTTCCTCCCCTATGAGGAATAGAAGGGAATCAAATAAGGATCAAGGAAAGGAATAAGAACAACAATAATAATAACAACAATAAAAACACAAAAACCAAAAATGAAAAGACAAGGACAAACTGGGGATACATGGTGGGGAGGGAAGAGGGGAAGGGTGGCAGACGGGAGCCCGGGGGACTGAGGTGATGGCGCACTGGTGTTATGGTGATGAGGAATACATGGGGATACAATTGATGTCAAATATATGTAAATTTTTAAAAATTTTATATTAAAAAAATTTTCAAAATTAAAAATAAATAAATGTTTCAAAAATCCTTTGAGTCTACTCCCCCCCAAATTATCCTTTGGAAAAATAAAGGAACTTCTTTGTAGCTGAATCCTTATAGAGTATCTTACAAAGAATATCTCATGTTACGAAGGCTCTCAATTTAACTTTATTTTAACCCCAAGTTCTGTTTGGGGAAACATACTAGAGTGAAAGTCAGAGACAGTGCTCTAGGCATCTTACAGAATCTTGGTAAGTCCTCACCTTATGAATGTAACCTGAGTAACCTGAGGGAGAGCTATGGTTCCTTCATCCCCTTAAAATGGCACCACTCCCTTTTTGAGGGGCAAAGCCCCAGGATCTCATCCAAGTCTAATTACCTGCCAAAAATATCACATCCAAATATCATATTGTGAATTTGGGCTTCCACATAGGAACTTAGGGAAGACACAAACATTCAGCCTATTGCAATCACCCCGCAATGGTCAATTATTTCATGCCTTTGCCCTCTTAAGGAATATGGAGTTTCCCGGCAGAGGTTTATATATCTGCTGGTATAAAGGAGAGGCATAGGGATTGTTGTGGGGTATACTCAGCAGGTGATATGATGTCAAAAACACTCCTCAATGCTAACTCAGTTTGAGTTAATATCTGAGATGGTCTGGGTGAATGAAAACAAAGAGCAGTGTGGGTCGGAGACTGGGCGTTGTGATACTGACCTGTGCACTGTTCTTATCTTCTAGCACCTGTCACTCATGGGAAGTCAGATCCACAGGAAGTTGCTTTGCTTGTTTTAGGGCCAAGAGGGCATCTGTTGATGCACCAGGCATGCTGAGAAAAGCAAATCATCTTTCAGTGCACTAAATGATGCCAGTGAGTTAATACAGCTGTGAGGCATTAGACACCAGGGAGAGTGGGAGGCAGAGGAGAACTGTCTCAGTGAGCTTCCATCTTTCAGCCTGGCCTTGCCACAGCTGCAAAATGGTATGGAATAAATCACTTTAACCTTGGCTCCCTGTTCTTTTCAATGGATTGTTAATGCCTGCCTCAAAGAAGGACTAGAGATGTTCCAAGAATAATTTAAGGAGACAGAATAGTAATAATTTCTGTGATTTTAATGATGCTGTTTATTTTTATTTTAATAAGACCAATGAACTTTTGTTCACTTACAAGATCTTACTATAATGAAAGTTCAGTTAAAAGCTTTCATTGTGACTCAATATCCAAGTACGGCTGAATATTAAATTATAAAACTAAAAATTTCCAAGGGACTAATAGGATGAAATAAAAGAGGAGTTTCAAGTGAATCATCAACAAACAATATTCTTTCAATTACAACGTGACTTTTCCAGGAAAGGAATAAAGCTGATACCACTAGAACAAAAAAATACCTGAAGAATTTTCAGATCTCTCCTGTATCATTTACAATTTCATATTTTTCAAGTTATGTTCAGGTTTTCAAATATTCATTAGGTCTTTACTACATGTAAGGCACTTTGCCAGGTCCTGCGAATAGTGAGATACATGTGAAACTGAACAAAGTTGCCATGAAGGTAGCTAAAAGGAGCGAAAAAACTTGATCTGTAGTGTGGTAACTGGTGAGAAATATTTCTAGAATGAGCAATGACTTGAGATGACCATTTTCTTCTTTCTGTGAGCTTAGAAATTTATACATTCAAGTTTCATAAAACAGAAAAAATAAAATCATTCATGGTAAATGTATGAGTTCAAAAATTTAACTTAAGTTGCACTGTTGTTTACTGGTATAAATAAAACCTATAAACAAAGAAATCTAGTAAGTTTTCCTATTAATCTTATAAAATAAAATTTTCCTATTAATCTTGTTATCTTATGCTATTTTTGACTAGACATCCAATCAATGACCTTGAACCATCAGGTGGAAAACCAAAGCAATCACTGAAATAGAGCAATGATTTCCTCATGTATCCATCATACTCATTCTTTTAATTAGACTAGTATTAGCTGCTGAAAAATCAACCCTAAAATTTTAGTGGGCCAACACAACATTTTGGTTCTTGCCCTCTTATCGTATTAGTGTTCCTGATAGGTGGTTGTCTTCAGTATGGTTATTCAGAGACCTACGTTCCTTCCATCTGGTGGTTTGATTTCTCCAGGGTTTCAGAATCACCTGCATTCAGCAGACAATGTGGCAAGAGAGATGACAGGAAAACCATACCTGCCTAACCCATCTTGGTACCAAACACCTAGCCCTTCCACTCGCATTCCACTGGAGTGAAGCAGTCACCTGGCCATACCTAAATCCAAGGCAGGCTGAGAAACACAGTCTATTCCTGTGCTTGAGATATTGGGGGTGGGTGTGGGAGGAAAGAAGAGGAGAAAGGAGTGGAGGAGAGGAGGAAGAACGATTTAGTTAACAGCACTTCCTACAGTGAGAACACACTCAGTCTCTCTCCAAGTGAGACAAAGTCCCACTCACAGTCACCAAGTCCAGAACCTCCAGGTGGCAAGCTTGCCTTCACTCATCATTAGATCTGTGTATAGCTCCTAATGTCCAGTGACTTTTAACCTAGAAAAAGACATTTTCTGCCGCTCCATACACCCCATTCTCAAACTACAATGACTGAGCAGAGACAAATTATCTGTAATAAAACTCCCATCCAGAAAGATAAAGAAAGGATAATATACAGTGGTCTCTGGTCACAGCAATGATCAAATCCCATAGATACTTCCGAGGTACCTTGTGGGATAGGAATAGGGAGATTGATTGCCTTGACTAGACCCACATTTTACATTCTGGAAAGAACTCCCTTTCCCATTACTCTTCAAGATCCCTGGTTCTTCCCTTCAGGAAGGTTTTACTTATCTATCACCTGACATGGTCACATCTGAAATAGGTCTCAAAGCCTATGCCTTAGAAAGCCATACAGTCCACTTTGAGCTACTGCAAGTTTAGGGACTCAAAACTTATTTTAAAAGTGTAACAAAGATACAAATTTTTAATTCATGCTTCGTTTATTTATTTTTGAGAATGTAGTTCCCCCGTGGTCTTGTGACTTATAGTGAGAAATATGTATTTGTTCTTTGTCCCCATTTCTGGCATAAAGCTCCTAAAACTCTTGGAATTACCAAAGGGACTAATGGCATATTTTGTTTTAATATTTGGTCTTTGACTTGGTTGCAGACACAGAGCTCCTGAAACCCTCATAATATCCTGGGTGATAGCAGAGTCTTTTGCTTTGATGAAGCAGCTCTGGGTGGGCTTTTGCATGGCTCCTGTTCATCAGAAAGACCAAGGGATGATAAGGATCTTATAATTTTCAGCTCCATCCCCCTATTAATCTTGAGAGGGGGAAAGGGCTGAATATAAGGGATAATGGCCAATGTGATGGAAACCTACCAAGATTTTGTGGGACAAAAAGGAAAAACTCAGTAATAATTTCCTATTCTTCCCTCCTGGGAAGAGGACACTGTGTGTCCTCTTCGATAGTTACTCTCAATAGCAAGAGCTTAGAAGTTTGGGGTTGGTAAATATCTGGAGCTGCTGGTAGAATAGTGTGCCCAGAAAAGGGATGAAAGGTCTACACTCCTTCCTACATACCTTGCTCTAGGCCCTTCTTCATCTGGATATTCATCTTTATGCTTTAATATCCTTTTATAACAAACCAGTAATCATCCATAGTTTTTCCTGAGTTCTATGAGCCATTCTAGCAAATAAATTGAACCCAAGGAGGGGGTCATAGGGAACAGTGACTTAGAGCTGATCGGACACCCTGGACTTGTGATTGGCATGCATGGGGTGAAGTCTTGTAGAACTGAACACTGAACAAGAAGGATCTGATGCTATTGCCAGGTTGATAAGGTCAGAATTGAATTAAATTGGATGCACAGTCAGTGTTGCAAAGAATTGCTTGATATGAGGGAAAAAAATCTCTATAAATGTGGTGACCACAGAGTATCAGAAGTGAGGTGTTCTGAGTAATTATTGAAGAGGACACACAGTGGAGAGGGAAACACAGGAGGGAAGAATAGGAGGTTATTTCTGAGTTTTCCCTTTTTGTCCCACAAAATCTTGGTTGGTTTTCAGTTGCTTTTTTATGCCACAAAGTTTAGATCTGTAACACAGCTGTGTAACTGGAACACTATCAGAGAATTAGTTCAACAGAAAAGTAGATCCAGCCTTGTGTTCTAGAGTCCACCCTCAAAAGTTAGAGTAATTCCATTATATCCTTGTACCCCTCCAAAAATTTGTAAGGACATCTAATTTATTATCCATGGCACCATTTCTTAAAGTCCTTTTTCCTCACATAACACTATGTTGTAAATTTACTTCCATACCTTGTCCTCTGTATCAACATTCTAATATAATAAGGCCCAGCTATGTGGCAGCAGGAATATGAAGCAGGTAACACTAAAAGTGTTAGAGGAAAGTAAAACATGTGAATAATACTCTCGCAGGTATAATTTTTATACTTATTTTACTTGTATGTTTATTATCTCTTTCTTCACTGCCTCTTTCCCTGAAGGAACATATTCAGATTTACTCAGGACAACACTCCAGCTACTTGATCATTCTTTCATTTACTATCATCTTCTTGAAAGGAGTATGTACACCAATTTCCCACATTCCATTTGTTTCTCAGCCCATTGCAAAATGGCTTCTTGCCTCACATATGATTCAAAATTCCTCTAAGATCAGCTAGTGATCAGCAAATTGCTGCATTCAGTGAACTCTCTGGAATATAGAATATCTTAATATTGCCTCCTGGACACGTTTCTTGTTTCAGAACCTCCCACCTGTTCCCTCCAATCCAGCTGTGGATGAAACTTCCTAATGATAGTTGCTTTTCTCTCTTACTAGTCTACTTTGCTTCATGAAATTGGGACAAATTTCCTGGCAGTAGGTGAGAGTGTAATCAAGTGAATGCTATACTAAAAAAATATCTCTGCTACAGGTCAGACTCACAGAGTCCTTGGAATATTCAGAATTTTCCAATTTCAGGTTGAGTTACCTAGCTACAAAATGCTATGTAAAGAAAGGTAATTGTATCTATTTGTAAAGCTTAATCTGGCCATAAGGCACAGATTATCAGTTTTAAAACCTCTTAAATTTGATGCAGAAATAGGATTTCTTCACTGACTACTCACAGTTCTTGTAAAAAGCAGTCATTTCAACAGCTTTACTACGCATCCAGAAACGCCTGCTCCTGACCAATGCCATACCTAGTTAAAACAACAAAACAGCCAACTGCAGGGAAGCATGTTATTAGAAAATCAACAAATGGCTTGAAAAATGGTAGAATCATTTTCCATAATTTACATGTTGTGGGGTTTGGATTTAAAATTCTAAATATATTGGCAATATCTTACACATATCACTGTTACAATGAATGCCATTCCACAAATATCTTTCCAAATTAAACTGATTTTTCTATTATATTTTTTCTTAAAATATATGTTTACATCCATATTATCATTAAGAAGGATACAAAAATCAGATCTTTTAAAATTAAAGGAAACATACTCCTGCAATTAGGATTATATAAGAAATTTTTCTTACTCTTTAGGAAAGAGATAAATCAATTCCTGTGTCAAGTTGCAATTTGACACATAAAGGAAACAGAGACCTAAAGACAAAAGTCTAATGGAATCTGAGAGGTAAGTTGCAGAGAACAATGTCCACTATTATTAGTTTAAGCAGAATGGAATTTATTACACATCTATTAAATGGCTTCTGAATAGTTGGGACAGCCAAGAAGAAAAAGCCTCTTGGATGAATTTTCAGGGACAATTTCTGAAATTGTTTGATAGCGTTGGACAACCCAGGATCTGCTACATCTTGTACATTCAGAAATCACCAGCTCCCAATCAGTGCTGTCACAGCCACAATTGAGATTCTAAAATCATGAGGCTGCTGTACCATAAGTACACACACAAGAGAAATGGATGCCTCAGTCCCACCTCCCAAAACCCACAAAGCTCATGAGTGGATTCTCGGATCATATCCTTCTGAACTGCTCTTCAGTAGAAGCAGCAGGAATGTAGCTACTACAGTCCTCAGTGGCACTTTTCAAACCCTGCATGTGTGTGTCTGCTCTGCATCTGAGGCAGGTAGACTTTTTTTAAATTCAGGTAACTCTGTTTTACTACACTTTACATGATTCAGAGGTGTAAGATCACACTTCTTCAGATGTGTCACCACAACCACCCCTGAGGCACCTGCAGTCCTATACCCTGATCCCCATCCTCCCTCTGCCCCGTCCTCTGGTATCCTCAATCCCACAGTCAGAGTTCTAAGGTTTGTTATTGGTTTGGGTTCATCTAACCCATTGATTTATTGGTCTATATCCCAATGTAAGTAAAAAATGTGATATTTGTCATTTCCTTGTGTGACTTATTTTGCTTAGCATAGTCCCCTTCAGTTCCATCCATGTTATGAAAAATCAAAAAAGTTCATCTTTTTATTTTTATTTTGTAGCTGAGTAGTATTCCATTGTGTATACAAACTACATCTTCTTAATCTTCTCCTCTACCCTTGGATGCTTAGTTCCTAACTTGGTTATTGTAAATAGTGCTGCGATGAACATAGATGTGCACATCTCTCTCTAAATTTGTGCTTTTGCATTCTTTGGGCAGACACCTAGATGTGGAATTGCTAAATCACATAGTAGGTCTACTTATCATATTTTGAGAAACCTCTATACTGTTAGCCATAGTTGCTGACCTGCCTAAATTCCCACCAACAATATGTGAGACTTCCCTTTCTTGCCACATCCTTGTCAACACTTGTTGTTTCTGGTCTTTTTGATATGGATTATTCTCACAAGCATTAGATGGTATCTCACTGTAGTTCTGATTTGCATTTCTCTGGTAAGTGATGAACATTTTCCCATATGCCTGTTGACAATCTGTATGTCTTCTTTGGAGAATTGCCTATTTAGCTCTCCTGCCCATTTTTTTATTGGACCCTTTGCTTCCTTTTATTGAGTTGCATGAGTTGAGTTCTTTGTCGATCTTGCATATCAGCTCTTTATTTAGATGTATGGTGTGCAAATATTTTTTCCCATTCAGTAGGGTGACTTTTTGACTTTCCTTTCCCCTTATCTTCTTATCTACCCCAGCAGGATAAGATGGCAATGACTTCCTGAAAGTAGCTGGCTATGGTGGCAGGGCCACAGAGTTCAGGATGTCAGCAGATCGAGAAGAGTCAGAGAGACCTGGCCACAGCCAACAACAAGTCTTTATTGAAGCAGCAGGAGACCAGAAATACAGGCAGCAGCAACAGTTTTAGCAACAACAGTTGCCACAGCAGTGACACCCCATCCCCAACTGGGCAGCAGTTCCACGAGCAGCTCCAGGGTGGCCAGGTGGCCCCAGGCATCCTCACCACCCTCTCAGGCACTTCAGCCTGGGTGGCAGCAGCAATGACAGCAGCAGTAGTGGCCCTCCAGGAGTCCTATTAGCTAGCACAGGACCAAGCATGTGCCTAGGCAACATTAAGGATGTTCTTGTGCATGAAAACTGCACATCAAGATTATGTTATTTATTGCTTTCCACACACGCAGACTATATCCCAAGGTTACATGTTATCTATGACAAAAAAGGGCCTGAGAAACTAAGAAAACTCTTTCATTTGCCCTATATGTAAGATGTTAAATGATTTTGTGTGTGTGTTTCTGTGTGTGTGTGTGTGTGTATATTGGCTAAATATCAAGTGTCAGAAGAAGCACTAATCTACATATGAAAAAATGCTAGTTAAAATGCTATTTAAAAAAACCACAAATTAATAATAGAGATTCCTTTACAAGGACTAACTCCTTACTTATATTAATAGAGTATCAGACCCCAAGGAACAGAAGTTTCACATGAGGTGTTAGATTACTTATTCAGTAGAAAAATACTGTAAAAGGCCAATGGAGCCCTTTATGGAGCCAGGGAAAGAAAGGCATTGAATATGGCACAGGGCTAACGTCAAGTTCATTTTTTGAGCAAAAGATTTGTTTATTTATGCATACAAGAACTGGAGTAAAGGCCAGAGGGGTGTAGGGGGGGGAAGGACTCACCAGAGAAAGAGTGGGGAACAGAACAGGCAGATTGACTGAAACACACTGCTGAGGGGAGCAGCGGGTGAGGCAGGAGAGGTCTGCTGCGCCATGTGGATCACCGCCTCCCCCAACCCCCCGCCCCAGCCCTCAGCAGGGCTCGAACTCGTGCTACAGCGGCTGCGGTTTGCTTCATAGTGTGTTGCTAAACCCACTATGCCACCAGGGAGGCCCCAAGTTCATTTTTTTATGGTGAAATTAGAGGAGGTACATTTATAATTAAGTAAAATAAAGCTTTCCACCTCAATAATGAGTGAGAAATTACTGTGGAAACATTGGTGAATTAGGATAATAAACACAGCTGCTTTGATGCAGTTAATGCAGGTGTGCATTTTAGTAAGGCTGATGACAGTCACCACCATAGCTTACTGAACCAGACGAGGAGATTCCCTCTCTGAGTGGAATGAGGTGGAAAGAAATCTATGCCCTCAAGGTTTTCTACAATAAAGGCAAGGGAACATGCAATGTTTCATGTCGCCATTTAATGCCAAATGAACTGGAGTCAGGCCATATATTGAGCTCCCTCTGCAGTCCACGTTGAATAAGGAGCCTTAGGTTGTTTTCCTCATTACATCATCACAAGAACCCTGGCCAGCTGGCATTCTTTACCATTTCTATCATTCCACAGATGAAAACCCTTGGGGCCATAAAGAGTAATTTATCTAAGGTCACAGAGACAGTAAGCTGTGGAGAGATTTCAGATGCAGATATGTCTGAATCTGTGGTGGAAACGCGTTGCTTTTGCTTGTCCAGCATTCTCAGCTGCTGTTGTGGTCTGGCTGGGTTGACGCTGCTGCTCCTGGGAAGCACGATGGATCAGTCATTGTGTCCTCCAGGGCACAGGCACCAGAAATATCATGTGACACATCACAGCCTATCAGAGAGAACTGCTTGGTTTTGTTTTGTTTTCCTAGAGAAAATAGAGGGATTTTTCTCTCTTCTGCTGTATAAGGATTCTGACATTATTTGTCTATAGTGTCCAGTCACCTCTTGCCACCAGAGAGAGAGACACTGAGTGAGGACAACTCAGTAGCATGCAGAGATGCGAGCTGGAGAGAAGCTGGTCTTACTGGTATCATTCAAGCTTCTAAATCTGTATGTTCCTGAACCCAGAGAACCCAGGGACTTTCACGTATATAAGGAAATTAATTATTTTACTTCCTAAAGTCTACTTAACACAGACTGCAAAGCTGGATTCTTTCCACTGGGTAGCACTGTTTTAAATATCAGAGAAGAGGGCCTCCCCTGGTGGCGCAGTGGGTTAAGCAACGCACTACGAAGCAAATCGCAGCCACTGAAGCACGAGTTCGATCCCTGCTGCCGGCCAGGAGGGGACCCACATGGCGTGGCAGACCTCTCCTGCTGTGCCCACTGCTCCCCTCAGCAGTGTACTTCTGTTGATCTGCCTGTTCTGCTCCCCACTCTCTGTGGTGAATCCTCTCACCCCCCCCCCACACCTCTGGCCTGTGCCCCAGTGCTTGTATGTATAAATAAATAAATCTTTAAAAAATAAATAAATAAATATCAGAGAAGAAACAATTTCCAAAAGGTAATAAAAGATTTAAAATAATTATATACATAATTCTGTTTATGATATAGTCTCTAATTTACCAAGAAAAGTGGTTATTAAAATCATTATAAAATATTTTGCTATAAGGTAAATTACTTGAGCATGCCAAAAGGTCTACCTGGGAAATATTCAACCATCTATTATATGTTAATAATAGCTTACCTCTTAACATTGTATTCTGCATGCTTCCATCATAGCCAATAATAAACGGCATGAATTAAGAGACTGTAAAACTAAGAAATAGCCCATAAATAATTCTTTAAGATTATTTCTAAGAATCAGGTGGATTGGCAATTACAATATTTCTCCATAGAATGTGGCTCAAAAGCATAGGCTACTAAGAATAGACAAAAGGCAATGGGCTTTTTAGTGGAGAACAGAGTCTAGGATACTAGCACCTTCTTAAGAACTTATTATCCCTGGAAGCAGGGAGTCTCATAAATAACGCAAATGGGAGATGATAGTGGCTTGGATCAGTGTGAGGACAGTGGAGGAGATGAGGTGGATACTGGACATATTTTGATGACAGAGCCAAAAAGATTTCCTATAATATGGAAATGGACTAAGAAGAGTCCAGCTTGACGCTACAGTCTTAAGCCTGGAAGTTTTGATCATATTGGCTAGTTGAGAGAATGAAGGTTTCTAACTCATGGTTAAGTATGTATTATTCCTGGAATCCACTGGCTCTGTAGAGAGAGGTTATAGCAGCAGGAGGGCACGGGGCAGGTTTTCTATGATTCACGCAGGCAGGTCAAGGAGGAGTCCTGGAGCCTTCTGTGGCTTTTTCAGGCTTCTGTTAATCTTTCTGCATCAGAGGCAGCCAGGTACATGGTCAGCAATGAGACCAGGGGGCCAGGAGGCTGACAGGCTCCTAGCCCCTGGCAAATCTTCACTCTCTGGGCTGCTACTGCTTCTCTGATCTCTTGTGTCTCTGCTCTGCTGCTACATCTATTCTGCTCGTGACATCCCTGTGATGCTGCCCTATATGCCCTGTGTCTCAGCCCAGGTTTGCCCACCAGCACATGCCCACACCCTACTCTAGGTGCCACCATCAGGCATGCGTGAAGGACCGCAGGAGTCTATCATCGACACTAATGGCGGGAGGGTGGAAAAACCTGGTAATTTCATTGACCCTATAGAGGTAAAAAATATACCTTCATCTCCAGTAGCTTCTAATACTCTGTAGGGTAAATGAAGATTGCTCAAGTTTTTGTACCACTAGTTTCTGTGGCTATCACCTGAGGCCTTGAACGCAGGAGTTGTTTGGGAGCATGGAACCTGGAGTGTAGTGTGGGCGTGCGTAACTAGGCACACTTGATCTGAGAGACTGCATCTATATGGGCAACCTCACAGAGGACTGTGGCAGAAAACAGCTGAGAGGAAAAGACCACGAGAGAAAGCCAGAGAGCCCAGAGAGAGTAAAGATTTGCCAGGAGCTGAGAGGTCTCCCAACCTGCTGCACTACAGCTGGTGTAGAAAGATCATTAAAAGTCTGAAAAAGCCACTGAGGGCTCCAGAACTCCTTTACCCATCTGCCTGGATCCATAGAGAACATTCCCTGTGTGTTGCTAGCTGTAGGGTAAATGGAAAAGTTATCAGGCTTTTCTGTCATCCCACCATTAGTGTCGATGATGGACACCTGCAGTCCTACACGCATGCCTAACTGGGCATGCACAAGTGGGTGCACCTGGGCTGAGATGACACGAGGTATATAAGGCTAGCATCATGGGGACACCTTGCCGGGGGAGAAGCCAAAGTGTGGCGGTAGAGTATGGTAGATAACATGAAGACGCTAAGATGACAAGAAGATTGTTTGAACCGATGATGAACCTACCCAGTATGGGATGGTTGCAAGACACTAGCACAACATAATTTTTTTGCATAGAAGAACTGGTGTGGGCCAGAGATGCATGGGGTGAGAGAATCACTGAGACAGTGGGGAGTAAAACAGGCAGATTTACTGAAATGCACTGCTAAGGTGGGCAGTTGGTGAGATGGAAGAGGGCTATCTCCTGGGTTAGCTCCCTGGCCAGGGAGTGAATTCAAGCCATAGAGGCAACAGCACTGAGATTTAACCCCTAAGTCACTAGAGAGGCCCCTAAAATCCCTTGGTCCCCACCAGCCAATAGGATGCTGCCTATTTGAATTCCACAGGTTTCCTTGCTGAGACTGACAAGGACTTGCTCTCAGAAGTCTTCTGTCATTATGACTTCACTCTAAGGGGGTATTTGAGTTCAGATCTTCTGTTTTTATTTCAAAAAATGTCAGTGAAGCCATTGAGTCTTTCTGTAAATAATATGAGCAATAAAGGACATTTTCTTTTCATCCAGGATCTAAAAAGAATCAAGAAGCTTGCCTAAACTCTCACTGACACAGCAAATGGATAGGATGGTCTTTTTGTGAGCTGCATTAAGTTTCCTCACTGACCTTGACCAAGGCAGATTCCCGGCTTCCATGATCACAGGAAATAAGTCCGCATAGAAGTACATGGAATTAATTATTAAAGGGAAGTTTCCTAAGGAAAGCATATTGGTCAGAAAAAATGGCCTATGCCTAGCATAGAAATTATTTGACCAGTCCAGAAAACCATAGTTTATAGAGTACAAATAGACCATTACTTCTGAAATCTTAGAATGTACCAAAAGAGCATAGACTATCTTTGAGTGAAATGAAACAAATACAAGTATCATCAGCAACAGTTTAAAACTCTGGTTTTAAAACATTTATACTTTTAGAAACACAACATTTTTTTCATCTTGAAATATAACTTCTTATGTAGAACCCTAAAATGCAAAGCGATAACAGTGGAGGAACCCTGACAGGAGTGGAGAAGGTGAGGCTAGACATGGTCTTCTGAGTCTTATCTACCATAAGTCACTTTAGGGGAACATAAGACTATTTAAAATCTACTAGCTTATGGGAACATGAAACAATTTGTGTGTATAAAATACCAGTACAAATTGAAAACCTGAATGGCTTCCAGAGGATTTGGAAAGCATAATGGGCAAACCTATAGATTTAATGATAATAAGAAAATAGAAGCAACTTGCTAGTCCATGGTCAACCTTGTACGATATAGGTCCTCTGACAAAGTGTCCTCAGTGCACTGTCAGAGTAAAACACTGGTTGTGTGCTTCTGTGGTTTCTCTGATATTAGGAATACGTGGTGAAGTAACATAGAGCTAGATTAAAACTCCACTTCCAAATTTACTAATTGGATGGCCTTGAACAACTTATTTTTCTGAGCTTGTTCCTGATGTGTATAATGGGTTTCTGTTTATTCCCAGGATCATCATGGAGTTTATCTAAATAAAGAGATTAAATAAAGAGATTATCTAAATAAAGCATGCAACCAGAGGGCCTATCATAAATAGGCTTCAGTAGGTCAACAGCTTAATGTTGTTCATCACTAGTATTATTAATAAATCTAGGGACAATGGTAACTGTTATAAGACTGGAGCCTCTTTTGATTGGTACAAACCCTAGGACATGGGCTTCATATTACTAAGAGCAACATAAATACTAATACTAATACTGATTTTGATGCTAAAAGCAACTCATACCATGTGCCAAAATAGTAATCTGTATGCTCCATAAATCTCATCACCTATGATCCTTCAAACAACCCTGTGAGGTAAGCCCTGTCGTTATGCCCATCTTACTAACAAAGAGACTAACCCGTACTTACTTGAATTCTAACACATTCAGCAGTTGTATGTTGATAACCCAGCCAATAAGTGGCCAATGACAAAAATGAGTTTTACTTGCCCAGTTGTGCAACCTGATGTTAAGGAAGAATTTTTTGGTAGTGAGGGTGGTGTGTCAATAGATCTAGTAATCATTCCAGAGATCCTTAAGCACAGTTAAGGTTTTACTGACCACCTAGATGACAGAACTGATGGATTCCATAAATCTTTGATTTGGTCCCAGGAAGAATTGAGATGCAACAAGGAACAAGAAGTCATTGCGATTGAGATGTTAATAGCTTTCTCTTTCTTCGTCCCTCCTCATCCACTGAAATGATCTCTTAGCTCCATTTCCACTGTCTTGTCTCAGGTGCTTTCTCTCTTGAGCCAATGTATTTAATTCCCCCTTTGGCTCAGCCTCTTCTGATTGGCCACACATTAGGTGGTCTGTCTGGCTTTTACTTTGATTTCTCTCCGAGGTACCTCTCAGCTCCAACCCGGCAGCCCTCAGAAATGGGATGTCCTGACTCGATGCACACACCTCATAATCCAACTGGTCCCCATTTTTCACCAAAGCAACTCATGTGGGATTCCCTTCTTTGTTTACAAGACTCACTCCTTGATAGTCACATTTATTGTTCCTCTACCCCTTCCCTCACTCCCAAGCTCTTAGGTATTTGGGTGGTACTTCCTAAAGAAAAGGGCTTACTGGCATGGAGTCCTACAAAAACAAACTGAAGCAGAGGGCTTTGTGAGGGCCTGAAACATGAACTGGCAGCAGGTGATGCCGCCTAGCAGTCACAGTTGCCCAGCTATAAATGTTCTGTCTCTGAAAATTCAATTATTATGATAACAGTTCATGAACAATTCCACTCATCTCACTCCACCCACATCATCAGTGTCATCTCCGGAGATTCCCTGTGTTCCTTAAAAAAAATATGTAAAGTTTTTACTTAAGTGTAGTCTATACTCTAACCTCTTCTTTATACTTTTCTTTAAAAAGCTTACTGCTTTTTAAAACACAAAAGTAACGGGTAGGTCATGAAAAAAGAAACAGGCCTTTAATTTTTATCATGTTTTTACTATATTTCACTAAAAATTTCATAATTACTCTCCTTCCAACTTCGATAACAAGTTTCTTGCAATTTGCACTTAGCTTTTCTGACAGAGAGCTATTGATGCTTGACTAAAGAGTCAGATTCTAACCCACAAGGAGGTCTCACCCTCCTCTGCTCTTTGTGCCCCTATGTATGTTTCCAGTGATTTTAAAATATTATATATGTAAATAGACCATTATATAGACTTATGAGTTATATATAACACATTTATGTATTTTTACTGTTTCATATTTATGTAAATACATGTTTATATATACTATTTAATATTGTATATAAAATGTTATCTATCTTGAACCTTCCAGGAGGCTCAAAAGGCATTGCATTAGGAGGTGCCCCAATTTTAATGACTGGGACTGTTCTTGGTTGTCGACCACAACCAAGGTCCACAACCAGTTGGACCTAACTACTTGTGAGTAGAGATTTTAAAACTTTCCTTTTCTCTAGGACCCATTCGTGAACTCTTAAGAGCTTTTTTCATACCTTGCCAAACTCTGTATGAAAAATTATTTTCTTGTGGCCCTCTGGCCCACATTTGCAGCCCTTCCTCTTTCTTAGCACTCTCAAACTCTGGGCTCTCTCATGGCCCCAATAGTACAGTGCCTCCAACTTTAGCATACTGCCAGGTTCAGATATAACTCCACACTTCCAGTATGTGCTTTCTACCTGTCCACTCCTTGTTCCCCATCAGAACTTAATTGCCCCATATCTAATTTCCTCCATTAGCTTTAACTGGATGGAGCTAGGCTAAAATGTCCTTTTCCTAGTTGATATAATACCTTAAACCAATGTGAAGAAATCATTCTGAAAACCGTTTTTATATTTAATTAAACATGACAATAAATCTTCTGAATAATCATGCAGGAGAACAAGAGTGGGTGGAAGGAGGAGAGAAAAGGGCGGTATGATTCTTTTGGGAATTAAATACATTTGAGTCAGAGGTCTATGTCAGAGGCCAAACTATAAATCTGGTGGAAGAGTGGGTGAAACAGTTCCTTCTGTTGCTACTTCTCTGGATGTACTGTTATGTTGTTCTCTTACTGTCCTATCTTTTAAAATTCTAGTGTAACCTGCTAAATATAATTTTTAATGCTCATCAATGCTTACACTAAATGCCTTTTAGGGGTGTGGCTGGGGTATGAAGCATGGAGTCAGGTACTAGAGCAAGGCTCTCAAACTTGTGTGTTCAGAAGAAACAGAAGGGAGCTTGTTGAAATTACAACTCTTGGGTCCCCTCTCCAGGATTTCAGCAGGTTTGGGGCAGGCCCAGTTTTTATGCAGGCTCATTAGTATTTCACAGGCCACATGGAGAGAAACAACATCCCAGAGAAATTCTAGACAGCATAACAGTTGTGTGGTGCAAACTGAAAACTTAAAAGTGACAGGAGCTTCCCTCTGGTGTTTTCCATCTGCTTGTCATGCACAGAATAAAATTCTATGTAGGGATGGAGACCTGAGAAATGTTACCAGAACATTCACAGTGGGCAGCTAACTGTTTCAAAGACTTAAGGAAAGATGTATGAAATTTTCTTTTTCTTTTGAAAAAAATGAAGGCCAGAGAAAGGTTGATTCAACGATATTGCCCTCACTAGATTCATCTGCCAGGGTCTCCATTCCAGCATAGCTAATGCGGCGGCTCTGCTGTTTTCATTTCTCTACTCTATACAAATTGAAGAGAAGGATACTAGTTTCTATTTCCTAGCTATGGTTTAGGCATATGTTATAGATTATTGCATTTGCTCCTGTGTTGCCAGACATCATTTTTTGGAAGCTATGTGAAAAATTAGGGTTTAGAAGTCCTGTCATTCTGTGGGAATTTGGAATTCAAAAGGTTGGCATATAAGTACTGAATGAGCTGTTAATGTCAAGTTTTCATTTTTTAAAATTATTTATGTATATTTTGTACCATTGTTCTTTTTTTTTTTTTTTTTTTTTGCAATGTTTGCTTTCTTTTTCAGGTGNTAAAATTATTTATGTATATTTTGTACCATTGTTCTTTTTTTTTTTTTTTTTTTTTTGCAATGTTTGCTTTCTTTTTCAGGTGTGGTCCCTATAGAACTTCTGCCATCAATTCACCTGTGCACCATCATATAGTCACTTGTGTTCTTTCCCGCTTGTTTTGATCCCTCTCCCTCCCCTGCAGAATATCTCTGATTTATAGTTGTTTATTTTTGTTTTGTTGTGTTGTGTTTTTTATTGTTATTTTTTCCTGATCCTTATTTGGTTCCCCTTTACTCCTCTTATGAATGAAACCATCTGATATTTTTCTTTTTCCTTCTGGCTTTCTACCTGTTCACTCCTTGTTCCCCCTCAAAACTTTACTGTCCCATATCTAATTCCCGCCATTAGCTTCAGCTCAATGGAGCTAGCCTAAAATGTCCTTTTCCCAGTTGATATAAAACCTTAAGCCAATGTGAAGAAATCATTCTGAAAATTGTCTTTATATTTAAATGTGACAATAAATGTTCTGAATAATCATGTAGGAGAACAAGAGTGGGTAGAAGGAGGAGAGAATAAGAAGGTATGATTGTTTTGTGAATTGAGCATAATCCTTCTAGTTCCATCCATATTACTGGGAATGACATTAGTTTATCTTATTTGATTGCTGAATAGTACTCCATTGTGTGTGTGTGTGTGTGTGTGTACCACATCTTCTTGTTCTTGATCCAGTCATCTATTTTTTTGGTATTTGGGTTGATTCCAAGTCTTACCTATTGTAAATAGTGCTGCAATAAACATAGGGGTGCATATATTCTTTTGAATTAATGTTTTTATGTCCTTTGGGTAGATCCCTAGGAGTGGAATTGCTGGGTCATATGGTAGCTCCAGATTTAGTAGTCTGAGGAACCTCCATACAACTTTTGGACATACAACTGGTCCAACATAGTGGTTGGACCAGTTTGTAGTTCTACCAGCAGTGTAGGAGAGTTCCTTTTTCACCACATTTGTTGCTAGTTTTTTCAATATGTGACATTCTTACTGGTGTAAGGTGATATCTCATTGTAGTCTTTGCATTTCCCTGATTATGAGGGATATTTAACATTTTTAATATGCCTGTTGGCAATAACAAAAGGTTAAAAAGATAGACCAAAGGGAACATGGAGGGGGCGGAGGGAGAGGAGGACAAAGACAGGGAGGAGGGCATAAAGACCACAAGGGTCTGAGGTGATGGTGCACGAGTGAAATGGTGGTGGGAACTCCCTGGGGACTACAAATGTTGACAAATACAATTAAATCTAATGAGAAAAAAATATATGGTCTGTTGGCCATTTACATTTCCTCTTCAGAGAAATGTCATTTAAGTTCTTCTGCCCAATTTTTTTTTTACTGGATTGTTTACTTTGTTTTTGCTGAGTCCTGTGAGTTCTTTGTACATCTTTGTGATCAGTCCTTTATCAGTTGTGTGGAATGCAAAGATTTTCTCCCAATCAGTAGGGTGTTTCTTCTTTGTTTGGTTAATGTCTCTTCTGCTGTACAGAAGTTTAGTTTTATGTAGTCCCAACTGTTTATTTTTTCATTCACTTTTCTTAAAAGCTTCTAAGAGTTTGGGGGTCCCCCCAGTGTCCAAGGGGTTGAGGCTCAGTACTATCACTGCTACAGCCTGAGTTTGATCCCCGGCCAGGGAGCTAGCTCACATATGGTGCAGCAGATCTCTCCTGTCTCTCCCGTCCCACCTGCTGCTCCTCTTAGCAGTATATTTAGAAGATCTGCCTGTTCTTCTCCCCACTGTCTCTTGTGAATCTTCTTACTCCCTGTTCTGCAGGCACCTCTGGCCTATGCCCCAATGCTTCAGTCATATCAATAAAGTTTAAAAAATTCTTTAAAAAAAAAGCTTCTAAGAGTTTGAACAGACATGAGCTATAAATACAACCATTTTAACTACAAAAAATTTATAGTGAGTCAAAGATTGTTTTTTACCTATATGTGAGATGAAAACAAAGTGTAAATAGGCAGTAATTGATAGTTCTTAAAATGAGTACAAAGAATTATTATGTGTTTTTATTTCTATATATTGTGTTGTGAGTTATTTGATAATATTTCTAATTGACTACTACAGGAATGCTTCATTTTTAATTTTGTTTCCTTCTACATAAAATATAGAAATAAGGGAAATATTGTCTCCAGTTATGTGATCATTTGTGTTGCCAATCAATCCAGGGAGCAATATACAACAACCTCTGAAATCCTAGATCATGCCTCAGTGGAGTCAAAGGTAACCACCAAATAGGGCTGGGATAGAAAGAAATGCCTCCATATATGCAAGCCAGATAAACAAACTGAAGCAAGTCATCTTAAATCCTTTTGGAATAAGTTTATGTTTTTAATTCATTTTAAAAAATTAATTTATTGGTACCAATTGCTCCTTCAATCAAAAGGATTTCTCATAATGAATTTTCAGTAAGAAACAATGACATTAAACTGAAAGGCACTTTGGAGATTTTTCCTTTGATCTTCTCACCTTACAAATGAGATTACGCTCTTTAAGTCCAATAAGTTTGAACTAGTTTTTATTTAGATGTGGGTGAAAAGAACCTGCCTGGCTGAGGAAGTGCAGGGGGACTCTGAAATAGCATTTCCACTTTGCCAAAGTGGAAGCAAAGCAAGCCCTTTATAGCAGGACTATAAAAGCCATAAAACATGGCAGGGAAATATATATAAACACACAGAGTCCTAATTTTGCATGGTATTGATATACATGAACTTTAGCTGCCACAGTTTAATAAATAACATGAACACCCAACAATACAGATCAAAATTTAGTTACTATAGTATATTAGTTATAAGCAGTGGCAGAAAACACAAACTTTACTGTTCTTCTCCAGTCTACACATCATTACGTGAATAACAGATCCATGAACCAAGCAGTGACCAATCATGGCTCTCCTTTCAGTGACTGTCAGTGCTTAGTCACTGCATATCATTCAATACAAGCACAAACATAAAAATATACAATTGTTTTCTCTCTTTGTTGTCTAGGTGATAAACCATGTGACATTTTACAAAAATAGATAATGGAAAGAAGGAGCTGGCCAACAAAGATGAACGTGCAAGAAGTGATAATGCTGAAAGTGAAATTTGAGTGGAAGATAGAATCCTAGAAGAAATCATCAATAGGGATGTGACATCACTGTTGTTCAAGTGACTCTAGATCTGTAACCAAAGTAACAAATCCAGTTTGTTGACATGAAAAGTGAAGTGACAAAAGGATGTAACACTGGCAAAAAAAAAAAAAAAAAAAATCATATTAAAGCATTTCTAAGAGACATTTCCCAATATTGAAAATGCAAAGTATAAAACAATTTTGGAAGATGATTCAGACTCAAAGAGTAAGACAATTTGCCAAGGTATTGAAAAGATAACCATATCGTAAATTATACAAGAAGCAGAACACTGTTCAAAGTGCTCCTGAGAAACAGTATTTTTGAGAAATAAAGAGAAACAAAATAAAGCAATTTAATCTTCAGTGTGTACTAAAATAAATAAGTTTTGCTATTTTCCCACTCCTCTATATATTTATTACCAATAGCTAGATAATTTCTAATGTTGTGGGGAAATGGGTAAAGACCACCCAACAAGCAATTTTTTCTGTAAGATGGTTTTGCATGGTTTCAGTTTCTGTGGTCATTTTCTGTAATTTGCACTACCAGGAAAACTGAGCACTGCCTGTACTAAGAAAAACAAGGAGGCAGAGTAAAGAAGAATGACAAATGCAGTGAAAATCTCCAACTCAGAGCAGATGTCAGGCAGAGGAAAATCCATTCACTTGGTAAGAAAACACCCACGAGACCACCACTGGCCCAGAAGACTACCATGCTGCAATGGAGTTATATGGGAACACTGCCACTCAGCATGGTCCTTCCCAAAATCAGCTTATAAAACATAATGTATCACTCAGAAGCTTTTGCTTAAAAGAGCGGAGGGATTTCTGGTCCTGGTTTCCTGAGTATACATATTTGCCCTGTTTCCATCAGCAAACAAAATTGTCTAGGTTAAAAATGCCCATGGTCTTAGTTGCTGTGTCAGGAAGGGTGATAGTTCTTCCTCCAGTCCTTTGTGTGAAGTCATCCTGGTCACTTAATCTTCCAGTGCAGTGACACAATGAAACCCTCTCAGCTTAATGGGTTCAGGCACATCTTTCCTAGGCTAATAGCCAGAAACGGATTGATGTGCTGGTTTAGAAGAAGGAGAAAGCAGAGAGTTTTTCAAGCCAAGAGAGAAACATGAGAAAGAAAGAAATACATTTTCTGTCAATGGCTCTAAGTGAAGATCTTTTCTTAAAATCCCAATGATGCTCACAATGCAGAGGAAGTGATTTATAAGACCGGCAAGGACTGGCTGTGCTTAACAGGGTCATTCGATTTTAATGCCTCCGATGCAACTGCTGCTATTTTTGGCTTAATAAAGGAGTCTGCAGCTGTGCACATAAGCAAATTTTAAAAGGTAAATTATTTCTATACCATGATCAATTTAGGGAGAAATAGTCCTAAAAAGAAAACTGGACAAACAGTAAAATACAAAATTTGACATATAATCTTAAACAATATGCAACCACCCCACATCCTTGGGGTAAAGGTACACAAAAGTCACAGTCAGCCATATTTATAGATGTTCTGCCTCCAGCTCCAGGTGTAATTTAAGGAACTCAAAGACCTGTCTCATGGATATATATCCTGACACTTTGTTGTACTTTCTGCCTTTATCTAAACATTTCAGAGTCTACTTTTGACTAGCAGCATGACCTTGAAAAAGTTACTTATCCCTTCCAATCTTGGCTTCTTTACTTGCAAAGTGAGAACATCAAAGAAGATCCAAAATGTCTTTCAGTTTATTACTTTGTAACTTGCTAAAGTTTGTTATGAGAAATGCTTTTAATTGGAGGAACACACATGGGGAAAAGTGAGTGTCTTTAACAAATGTTGTTGAGTAAACCAGACACATGTAAAAGAATGGGGTTTGATCTCCATGCATAAAAACAAATTCTAAATGGGTTAAGTGCAATAATAAAATATATAAAAGGAAATATTGGTGATATGTTCCATGCTAGAGATAATAAAGATGTTTTTGGAGACTTGACCCTCCCCCTCCCCACAGCAAGGAAAATAAGAGCAAAAATATACAGTTGGGATTATCTAAAATTAAAAGGCTTTTATACAGTGAAAGAAAATACAAGTAGGTTGAAAAATCATACCGCTGAATTAGAGAAAATATGTGTACACTACGCACCCTATTAGGTAAAACACCCAGCATAGTAAAAGGCATAGGTTCTGAAGAAATGAAGGACCCAGATAGTCCAAGTCCTTTAACTTATTAGATGATCCTCTCTTACCTGGAACTTATATCTACTTTTATGTCATTTATATTCACTAATTCTAACTTTGCCTCTACAACCAAAAGCAATTATATATTCCATTGTTCACACTGTTTCCATTAGAATATTTAAATATTTTATATTATTTAGTTCTGTGTGGTGGGGTGTAGGTGGGGGCTCAGAGAAACATTTTTTTAAAGCTTAGCTTGCTTCCCTCTCTTGGTTGTTGGCTGATAAGACAGCCTCATCTGGGGTAGCTGGGCTGGTTAAAAAGCTGGGCAGGTAGGCATTTGACTCTTCTCTACTGCCTCTTTATTTATATCCTTCCTTCAGACTAACACAAGATATTCTTATGATTTGGCTGGAGAATTGAGTGAACAAGCCAACCATGCAAGAAGGAAAGCAAAAAGCACAAGCACTTTTCATTCTTCTTAGATTACATTTACTACTATTCTGTTGGCTAATGCAAATCAGAAGGCCAAGCTCAGAGGTAGAAGGACAAAGCACATGAATACAGGGAAGACCCTAATGAACCTATTAATACAGCTGATCTACTACAATCTTCTCTCCAGCCACCCACTGTTCACAGTCCTTCCATGCAAAATATATTGTTCACTTGTAGATGCCTCTGAAAATCTTACCCAACCATGGCATCTGGCTCAAAGCCCATGACTTCATGATCTGCATCAGGTTAGATGTGACCCTTCTCTATCTAGACTTATGAACAAGAAGAAAATATTTGCAAGACAATAATCATGCTCTACTATCAAGAGAATGGGTAACTGCAGCATTTCTTAGAAGAATGTCAGCCTTGTCTCCACCATTGTCATGACACCTGTTCTGTAGTCGTTGACCCTATTTTTCTACACTCATACATTTCTTTCTTGCTTGGTTCACATGGTTCTGAAAATTAATTAGTTCTATTCAATGTTTCTGACAATTAATGTTAGCTCCTGTGATACTCCTGTGATACTAGCTTGATCATAACGAACTTATCACTTCAAATATCCTTCATATATTCCAAAGTCTTTGTCAATATCTCTCATTCAACTGTATTGTTTGGTGTGTGCTGCTGAGATCCGAAGGGTCTCAGGACAAGGAGAGCACCTTGCTGTCCCCCCAAGCTAACTTGGTAAATGAAAGGTTAAACAAGTCTGATGGCTCTAGGTCCAGACACCTGCTGCCTTAAATTTCCTCTTCCCATTGTTTTTATTACTAATCTCTCTCAGTTTGTATATGCCCAAGCTAAGACTTTACAGCTTGTCAAGTCCCTTGGCTATTGCAGAAGGGAGTTATAGACCCTGAGACCAGACCAGTTCAAAGTGGAGCTGCAGTCATACACACATGCACACCCCCCACAAGGTGTTCACAAGTCATGCATGACCCCAAGCTATAGCTGATTAGAACTCACAATCAGCAACAGTTAATGGACCACACTCAGGCAAATGGACTTTGACTAAGTCCACATTACTTGATTTCTCAGCCAGTAAAGTTTAATTCCTTTGTTTTCATACCCCAGTCCTAAAACCTATATAGACTCCTAGCACTGGCAGCCTGGGGGGTCTCTTATGCCCAGATATTTCTCCCCAGGGCTCTCTTTTGCTATTTCACTAATCAGTAAATCCTGACTCCTTGCCTGCCTTCACTGGTGTCTGTGTGATCTTCTTTCAGTCTGACTAAAGGGCCTCAAGAATCCACTCTTCCTCTCCCCGCTCCAAAAGGGATTGGACCTGGGTCCCTTGGTCTATCCCTCCAATTCCTAGCAGGCGAAGCAGTGGACTGTCACTGGTTTGCTCTGGGTTTATTCACTGATTTTGTTGGAGGGTGAAATCAGACTAAGGGGCCCCTGGATCCCCTCCCTTGTCCAGTGATAGTGCCTACATGTGTGATAGCACTATACACAAAATGCAACTGGATTATTGATAATATAATTAAATATTAACAAGTTTCCAAGTATACAGGCAAGAGCAACTACTTTATGACCCTGCCTGAATGACAAAAGTTATGAAATGGCATCAACAGTACGATACAGTCCAATTCCAGTAAAGTGTAGAGGGACGCATGCTTTAGAAATAATGAAGTGTGCTAAGTTTGAGAGTGATCAGCATATAGAAGGCATTTGAGACTATGGGACTAGTTGACATTGCGCAAATACAGAGGGTATGTAGAAGAGAGATCATAGAATGAAGTCCTGAGACACTTCAATACCAACAGGATAGGAAGGTGAGGAACATCCAGCAAGTATCTACAAAGTACAGCTAATGAGGTAAGGAAAGAAGCAAGAGAAATGGTATCACATAGCCTAAGAAATCTTTTCAAGGGGAGGGACCTACCAGCTGAGTGAGGCAAATGTTGTTAACAAATGGGTAAAAATAGGACCGAAAAACAAAAGTGGAAATATGGAACTTTCAATCACACTTTCTGTGTAGCTAATAACCACATAATTGTTCCTATTTAAGTTCCTGGTACACTATGTTAATGTATATATTATA
Organism: Galemys pyrenaicus; assembly: GCA_019455555.1. Lineage (NCBI taxonomy): Eukaryota > Metazoa > Chordata > Mammalia > Eulipotyphla > Talpidae > Galemys > Galemys pyrenaicus. Next base: position 10,689,236 of record JAGFMF010011381.1, read on the forward strand.
TTCCCTAGAGAACTTACTGGATTTTGCCTCAAATATTAAGATATGCTTGTTTTACAGGATCTGGGGAAGGATTTTAAGTTTTAAAACCATGATATTGTCCAGTCAGTCATGATGGTTTTTGTTGTGTGAGCTATCTGTAAAGACCCTAGAAGGGAGGAATGTTCCACTGAGAGTGGAATCTGTGTGAAAACCTGTTATTGTTATGCAGGCTGCATCTTCTCTGCACAGCTCATTCCAATCTCATTACAGAGAAAATTATGAATTAACAACAACTGATTAAAAGTTTGCATTCCATTTTTTTCTTTGCCAGCTCTAAGGCATGAAACAAACACAGGTCTGTCTTTGCACTCAGTAAATGTTCCTCACATTTCACATTTTGTGATTAGCCCTGTTCCTTCGAGAAAGAAATCTGAAAACATCATTTTAAAGAAAAAATAGTATTATAGAGGGAATAAACAGCAACTTGGTATTGATCCATTGCTTTTAAAATTGTCAACATTAAACAAAAGTAACAAATGTATTCCCTTTTCTACATACGATTCTCAATTAAACTATACCTGCCATTCAAATGTGTTCTTTAAACGAACCATTGCTCTATTATTTCTGCACTAGTTCAGTCAGTACATTTGCATCCTGGCTCTTGTGCAGTGTTGATTTAAAGTTAACAACTTGAGATTACACTACTGACATAAAACCCTTCTCTTTTGGAACAGGAAAGCACAATTTAAGCTTCTCCCTTCTTTGTCTATCACATAGGACAGTTTAATTCAGGGCTGTAAGGGATGAAGAGACTGATGCTGCCTGAGCTTCACTGCTCTTCTGAGTTTATTGTGCCACTGTGTAAAGACAGCTGTGCTCTGAGGCTTCCCCCAGAGCTTCGCCAATCCAATTCTCTATTTTACAGTGCCTGTGATGCATGCATCTCAAGCTCTGCATATAAAGCATAATTAAAATAGGCTTTACTCCTAGAAGCCAGAATGTCCTTTCTATTGCCAGTTCTTAGAGCCAAAGAGAGAAGTTTCAGGATGTTAATCTCTGCATAAAGTATCTTGCTATATGGAACCTGGAAATGCTTAAGAGATCCACACCCAGAATACAGCATTAGCATATCCAACTTGCGACACAATAAAGGGTCAAGAATGGGTCTTAGATATCTCTAAGTTTTAAATAAATTGCTAGATGAATTAGAAATAAAATATGTCTATAGACAAGTAGCCAGGATTTTAGCAAAAGATGTGGTCATTTATATCCAAGTTCAAACCACCCTTTCTTTAATTTTAGGTTAACATCAATTGACTTGAGGGGTGATAGTTACTGTCATCATTTAATAAATATTCCAAACCACCAACAAGCACATAAATTATGTTTCACCAGGTACACTCCTGTGATCTTCTAGCATGCCCCACATATTTGTATTTGAAAAATCACCAAACCAGCAATATGGTGGAAGTGCTATGGTTTTCTTTGGATCTTTGATGGCACCACCACAGGGTCAGATGCTGCATGCATTGTAATGGAACACTGGGATAGCAGTTTAAAATAATGGATTTAACTGCCTTGGATGGTCTCTCAGTTTACAGGGGTTAGCAGCATGCTGACCAAGATCAAGAGCAGACCAGAGAGAGAGAATATATGGACTGGATTCCTGCCTTTGTTGTTTTCCTGCTGTGGGACTTAAGCATCTTTCTTATAAGTCTTTCTTCCTCTGTAAATGGGAGAAATAATTGTACTAGCTTCATAAGGTTATGAGGACTGTCTTATGGTTATGATATATTATACAGATACATGATAAATATAAAGATGATAGAAAGAAAGGAAGGGAGGGAGGGAGGGGAGAAGGGAGGGAGGGGAGGATGGAAGCAGGAAAGGAGGAAGGAAGGAAGGAGGGAGGGAGGGAGGGAGGAAGGAAGGAAGGAAGGAAGGAAGGAAGGAAGGAAGGAAGGAAGGAAGGAAGGAAGGAAGGAAGGA
>JAGFMF010011381.1:10691253-10703050 GCA_019455555.1 Galemys pyrenaicus
GGAAGGAAGGAAGGAAGGAAGGAAGGAAGGAAGGAAGGAAGGAAGGAAGGAAGGAAGGAAGGAAGGAAGGAAGGAAGGAAGGAAGGAAGGAAGGAGAGGTAATATGGAGTTCTTATATAATTCTTAATATAATGTCTGGCACAAAGTAAAAACTCAGTGAGAGCCATGATGATTGGATGGATATGGTTCTAGAGTGGCCTCTTCAGGGAAATATTTGTAAAACAAATTAAATCCTTTCAAACTACTTTCATTTTTTTCTTCAAAGATGTATCCTTGGCTGAAGCCATTAGCTGAGGTTGTCATCAAATGGAAAAACCACTCTTCTCATTTGATGCTTAGTGACAGTGACTTATCCATGCTTAGAGGTCTCAGTCTCCAATTTTCGGGGATCTTTTTGCTTTTTGAGGGTCTGTTTAGCTGGTTTGCCATAACAGGAAAAGTATTCGCATGTTGGCATGGTAGGAGTGGTATCAAATATCCTATAACAACAGCTATGCTATCTCTTTTATAAACTAAATTCATAGATATGGTAATAATTGATTACTTTTTATATTTTATAAAATGTGAGTTTTGCATTTTGGCATCTCACTAAAAAAAAAATGCCTGTATGATATAGGGCAAAAATCTGGGTGACACAATTCAATATTTACATAGTATTATACGGGGATCTGTAACTGAGAAGCTTAATAGGTTAATTATGACTGCCCAGTTAATGCAATAAAATCTCATTATTTAGATTGTACAGATCTAGGGTTTTAAAACATTCAGACAGAGTACTAAACCAGATGTACAGGTCCATGTGCATACAGAGTATGGATTTTTACCTTTTGGAGCAGGTAGAGTCCTTATTTCTGTTTTGCAGCCTTTCTCCACACATCCAGCCATGAGAGAATTTATGGAGGGAGTTTTATGGAGGGAGTTACATTCTAGGCAGTGATTTGCCTCCTGGAGGTAATGGTAGGGATAAGCACAGGGTCTTTTGCAATTTTTCTGAGACATTCTCTGTCCTTATCCATGTCTGCAGAAAAAAAGAACTCATAATCTTGCATAGTCTGGACTAAGCCATATTTTGTCTTTGTTCAAATGCCTTTCTGTGTGTGACTAGTTACTATGTGTCACTTTTTTTTTTAAAGATTTATTTATTTATGCACACAAGAGCTGGGGTACAGGCCAGAGTTGGGGGAGGTGAGAGGATTCACCAGAGACAGAGTGGGGAACAGAACAGGCAGACTGACTGAAACACATTGCTGAGGGGAGTGCTGTGCCATGTGGGTCCCCTTCCCTGGCCGGCAACAGGGATCAAACTCGAGCTCCAGTGGCTGCGGTTTGCTTCATAGTGCGTTGCTTAACCCACTGCACCACCAGAGAGGCCCTATGTGTCACTTTTAAGAAAACATTTTTCCCCTATTCTTGGTCTCCCTGGGATAGCTCCTAAGTCTGTTCATGGCTACTCTGCCCTTTTTATTTGTTTATTTGCTGCTTATTCAATTATTATTGAGGTAACATTCATTTACAATACCGTATATGGTTTAGGGGAATTGATTCACAACTCTTCTGAACAATCAGACGCCATTCAAGTTAAACGCAGGCCTAAGTTTGTAGAGTTGAATGTGTGCAATACTAAACTATGATGCTTCAGTCAACTAAAACCACATGGAACAGGCCCAGGGTCACCTAATAACAAATGCTAGTCTAGACTGAATTTTATAGGGTCTATTTTTCTGAATCCTAAGAGTCTTTCTCCTTGTTGACTCCCTCAATCCCAAGGATTTCTTTTAAGTCACTTATTTACCCCTTCTCTTCAGTGCTGTACAGCCACTCATCTTCCTTAGAAAGGAAGGATAAGGCTCTTATTCTTTACTATTATTCACTTTTGTTGTCTCCACAAAACAAAATCTCCAATTAACTTGAACTTTTTGCCAGAGAGGTTTTATGTATCAATAGGTTTAAGTTGGTCAGATTTACATTAGAATTAAGATGTGTAATAAATAAACTAATCAATGCACTATTCACCCCACATGGGGTTTTTGAAAGATTTTCGAAAGATGCTTTTGAGTAATTTTTGTAGAAACTACCAATAGGTTTCCTTTGTCGAAAATCTGAAATAGATACTGAGGCACTCAAAGGGGGAAGTGAGAAGGAAGGGGTGGGCACAAAGTGTGGAGGGAGCATTATGGGCTATGATGGTGGACTATGGGTATTTCGGTGGTGGGAGACTATGGAAACATCACCAGAAGAGGAGCACCTATATTTCCAAAATATAAACAGTGATGTAAACCAACATTACCACAATAAAAATTTTTTTAAAATATGTAATCCACTTTAAAAAACTGAAATAGGCTAGGATGGTATGTAGTATGATATAGGTTAGGTAGTATGATAACACATGGATATAAAACTCCTTTAAATATACATAACTGCATTAATGACATCTTTCTTAGATATTTAAAATACATTGATGTCCTCAAGGACTTCTCCCAGACAAAACTTCATGTCTTTTGTTCTGGTTTGAATATCTTGGGGTTTTATTTATTTATTTATTTATTTATTTTATGTCTTTGTTCATTTATGTACAATGTATGCTTGTATGCTTTCTCCTTTCAGGTACATTCCCCATAAAATTCCCACCACCAATTCACCCAAGCAACATCACCATAGTTCCTTGTGCTCTTCTCCTCCCTGTTTTGATCCCTCTACCTCCCCCTCCCTGTCAGAATGTCTCTGATTTATAGTTGCCTACTAATTTTATTATTATTAATATTATTATTGTTATTTTTTCCCTGATCTCTTATTTGGTTCCCCTATATTCTTAAGTGAAACCATTTGATATTTTCTTTTTCCTGCTGGCTTATTTCATTGAGCATAATCCCTTCTAGCCCCATCCAGGTTGCTGCAAATGGCATGAGTTCATGTTTTTTGAATGCCAAATAGTATTCCCTTGTTAATCTTCTTAATCCAGTCATTTATTTTGGGGCATTTGGGTTGTTTCCATATCTTACCTATTGTAAATAGTACTGCAATAAACACAGGAATACAGATATGCTTTAGAATTAATGGGTTTTTTTTATGTTGGGTTTTTAAAATAAGGGAACTATGTCTTTTAGAAAATTAAAAATTGTCAGTGGTTTATTTACATTCTTAATTGAAAGCAAAGTATTAAGTCAAATACTATGCCTCATTTTAAATATTAACAAAGAAAATTATTGGGCAAAATTACTATACTTTTCACCACAATTTATATTGAAGATAGGTAATCAATAACATTAAAAAATACTTGGCTTTGGGAAGCCAAGCTGAATGCTAGTATAACAGGATCTTTACTTCCGGAACTGCAATTTACATTCAGAAGCTCATCTCACTGACAATTTTAGTCTCTTCTTTTCTTTTATAAAATGTTCCTCAAAGCTGACAATCTGGAAATGATTTAATATGGGAATGTTAATCTTTTGCCTTCCTTTATATGTGAACATTTTTGACAGTCAAGCAAAGCTATGCTAGGAAATTGATTATTCTTGTGTCTCTGGGAAATTGAAGATAATCTTCTGGCACTTGAGAACTGCTAGTATTTGTTCTTCCTGTATCCCTAGTAACAATACAATGGTAGGTAAAATCAAAAACCTCATTCTAGAAAAAATGTGTAAAATTATACCAGGCAGCCCATCCCACACCCATTAACCATAAAATACCAAGTGTTGGGAGGGACAATAAGGAACTTAAAGCCTTGTGGGTTATTGGTGGGAATGTAAAATGACATGGCTGTGAGAAACAGTATGGAAGACCTCAAAAAAATTAAAAATAGAATTAGCATATGATTCAGCAATTCCACTTTGGGGTATATAAACAAAAGAATTGAAAGCTCAATAGGATATTTATTTGTACACCATATGCATAGCAGCATTATTCATAGTAGATAAAACATGGAAGCAGCCCAGTGCCTATCAACCTCAGATACACAGATAAAAAAAGTCTATTTGGCCTAAAAAGGAAGGAAAATATGACATCCACTACAACATGAAAAAACCTTGAAGATGTATGTGAAGTGAAATAAGTCACAAAAAGACAAATAATGTAAGATTCTATTTACATGAGGTACTTAGAGTAATCAAAATCATAGAGACAGAAAAAAATGGAGGTTGCCACAGCATGAGGAGTGGGGAAATGAGGAGTTATTATTTAATAGGTGTAGAATTTTGGTTTTTGAAAGATTAAAAGAGTTCTAGAGATGGCTGGTAGTAATTTGCACAACATAAATGCATTGCATAACACTGAACCACACACTCAACAATGCAAGATAGAAAATGTTAAAATATTACAAATTTAAAAAAGAGATATTTTGTTACATCTATTTACAAAAAAAGATATGGTAAAAATTTATTCCAAGAGAAGAATCAACTTCAAGGTCATATGAAAACTTTATGAGGAAGAATTAGAATTATGAGTGATTGTATAAGCATAGGATTCCATAATCCCATGAAACCACTCTTAAGCAAGCTTTCTAGCTTAAGCTTGAATATCATTTTTCACTATAATGTCTTTTCAGTAAATTCACTCTCAATAAAATGTGATGGAGAAGAATTACTACTAATTTTGTCTGAGGAAGCAAAATGATGCTCCAGGATTGATTTTTTTTGTGCAATTTCTCATTTCTTTGCAATAGGATTGGTCTTATAGTTTCTTTTCCTTCTATAAGATAAAATGACATTTGCAAAATTGGGTCTTTCTAGCTTTGGACTGACAGAAAATAGATAAAAAGTGAGAATGTAAGTAATGGACCTGGAAAAGTTAATAATGAAGTACTTTTGTCTAATGCTTATGGCATTGCTATAGATTTATATAATTGATGTTTCTCCAAGTGATCATAGATTTAGATGAAATTCCTTTGTCAGATGTTTGATTTGTGTTATGTTGATAAAACTAAACTCTAGACACATTCTAGAATCATTTGGGGAGCTTTTTTTTTTAAAGTGCTATCAACATGTTCTTCAGCCCCCCAAAAGATCAAAGAGAGTCAAGATCTAATGCATTAGAACCACTAGTAGATTGTGCATTTGGTAGACAGTAATTATCAGTCCTAACTACTTAATACCACGTTAAACAGAGTAAGTGCTAAGGCAACTGACTGCTTCCAGACTGCATCTGGGATTTCTTTAGGAGGAGTATAGAACAAAGAACAGAAGTTGCAAAGAAGGGGCTGTTCTAAGCAGGTCACATGCAAAACGATCTTTGATAGGTCTGCTAAGGCAAATAGCAGAAAATTAGAAGAAGAAATAAAAGAAAGAAAGAAAGTTCCCTGTTTTCAAGGCATAATTTGTTCAAACCTTCTTTAGATCAGAAACCCTGTTCTTTATCCAAATGTCATTGGTAACTCTGTGGTGAGAACAGGTATTGAATAAATAACTGGTGAAAGAATATATGCATGAATGAATACAAAATGCTGATAAGGTATTCTTTTTGTCACAATTTTGATGTGAAGTCTCAAGAGGTAGGGAACAAAAGAGTAGGTAGGAATTGTTCCATAAAGGGAACACCCATACACAGATTTCCCATACAAAGGGAATTTTTTGAGACTCTTATCCCAACATGCACTTCAAGAGTGTCAAATGGTTAAGTTGGAAGAGGTCAGGGAGATTTTCTTGAAGATAGTGCCATATGTGAATATCCTGACCCACCCCGCTCTATTCCATTTCAAGCATATTGATAGAGACTTTAAAGAGAACCATGGGGAATCTGATATGTGTCCCCTGAACCTAGAAGACCAGAGGAAATCTGTGCCTGAGAACCTTCACGACAGAGGCAGTGACTGAAAATGGCTCACTTGAGAAGTGACCAAGTAGGACCTTTGGGATCTGCTCTCCCAGAGTTTGTCAGAACAAAACATACAAAAGTGTCTTCTGGGCCCACATGTGGTCTAGCTGGTGCTTGCCTTACGAGAACTGAGCCCAAGAAGGCTTCTTGCTAGAGACAAGGTTGCCTCAACAGAAGGAAGCAAGAATGCCATCAGGCTCAGAAGCCTAGGGGTTAAGGTGAGGGCTAGTCAGTTTGGAAAGTGATCAATTCCCTGACATTTATAGAACATAACATGAAAATGTACCAGCTGTGAAGAGTCTCCAAGAACCCACAAATGCTGCAACACAGTCATATTTAAAATCTACCAAATCCATGGAGAATCTGCTTCAGCACCCACCAAACTAGAGAGTGTCATCTCAGCTCAAGACATTCCCAATAAAGAAGCCCTTTCCTGTCCCCACCTTCCTGGAAAAATGGGGCAGGACCTGGTGGAAAATACTATCAAAGCAGGAAACTAGAGAATCTATCTCAGCCACCCTTCCTGTTATGGGCTGAAATATTGGTAAGATGGAGCTTTCACTTCAAAGTGAATTTAGTTTTAATTATTACTTAAGAGATAGCTTTTTTTTAAGTTACTGAACTGTATGCATATATATGTATGATGTATGACCAAGAGAACCAAAAATCTCTTATTATCCATGCACAAATGGGAAAAAAATCTGGGTTTACTGGAGACTGTGTCCAAGAGACAGAAGCAAGCAGCTCACCAGGTGGGCTTTGATCAATGAATAAAATTGATTTATATGACTTTGTTCAGAGCAATTCAGCAAAGGGTTGCATTCAGAGAATCACTGGTGATTTAGAAATAACTTGGATTTTCTGAGTTATAGGATGTATAGTATCTTGAGCGTCTCCGTGTCTCTCAAACCATTTCTTAGCATATCCATGAGTCTTTACAAGTTATATGAATCGTACATCTTTTCAATGAATGGTGGAGAGTGAACAAGGGAGGCAATGCCATGTTTGAGAAGACTGATTCTGAACTCAAAATCCAAGGTATAAAATAATGCTTCACCATTCACTGGGTGACCAATCACTTGTTTTACCACAGTGATTCATTAGATGTTTTGTGGCTTGGTGGAGGAGTACAGAAATTAGCAAGGGAGGGAAGACAACCCAAAATAGATGTATTATTAAGTAACTACTACTGTAGGCAGCTGGGAAATGGTGTAAAACACAAACCCTAGAAATATCCCCCAGAGGGGCAAGGGACTTAGGAGTTTTTTTACCAATTGTTGTCAGTCTTTTATTGAATGCTGCACCTGAGGGTGCAAATTCCCTTGCATTTTACAACCTGGTGTGTATAATGGAAAGTGGTTTTCAGTGTTTCAGAGAAACCCAAGGTACAAAATATAGATCCAAAGTCTGTGACATTTGGCTGGAGCACATGGGGATACTGAGTCTGAGGCACTGACTGTAGCTGGTAGACACATCTCTTCTATCACTCAGTTGCCTTGTACCTCCATTAAGTTTACTCAGTCCTGTCACCACTTCTTCATGGTGGTGGTTGGCCACAATATCTAAAGAGATGATTTATAATAGCAGGGGAGTTAGTGAGACAAGTTACAATCCAGGCTGCTAAGGATAGTCCTGAGGTTGCATCTGAGATGTCATTTCTTCTCCCACCTTTCTAGGATCCCCTCATCATTGACCAGCACTTCTGCTGGCTTAGGTTTCTTGCTCATAAAGATAACCTGAGCATATTCATTTTTGGGAGATCTGAGCCTTTGTGCCATAGTCAACCTATGATTCTTCAATTATCCATTTACAGACAGAAGAGCATCAACAGATACCCCAGTGAATCTCCTATAACTCTAGATTTAGTGAAATCTTTTCTGTGTCTCTTAGAAGGATTCCTCTACTGGGAGTTAGGACACTTGGCCCCACAGATCCTAACATTGTAGGTATGGAAAGCACAAATTTCCAAAGTGAACCACAGACAGTAATGATGAGTGGGCCCACTGCTACTTTCCCCCTTAGCTCCTGAACCCATGTGTTCTTACAATCGGTGCCATGTAGTTGCTATCGTCCTGACCACTTCTGGGTAATATAGATAAGGTAGGATCAGACTGTACTGTGGCCATAAATCCATTGTTGCACTTTTTTCACCCTAACATGAGCCCTTATTTCACATCATAGTTATGGGTATTGATAGTTCAAGCTCCCATGATAAAATAGTTATTTGTGTGATTAGATTGACTGAGGAAGGATAGGGCAGGGAAGGCAAACCTATTTTAAGAATATGTATTAGTTCCAGTAACAATGAATTGCTGCCCTAATGGCAGAAGTCTGATATCATAAAATTGAATCACATTCTCTTCAAAGTGTGGGACCATCAAGAACTTAGCATTAGTGCCTGCTGTTGACAGGTCATACATTAACAATTGTAATTGCTAGATTACAGGTGATCCCAACCTGCTGGTTCCATTGCTGCCACATTGACTTTTAAATTCATGGGTTGATTGAACAAGTAATGGATAACTACACAGACTGGCTAGCTTATTTCACTGGATGAGCCTTTCTCTCCATCTGATTGATTGGTGCCTCTTCTGTAATAGATGATCTCCAGTTGGTATTGATTTGAGATCTGTTTACTTTACAGCCACCTGCATAGACTCATCCTTATGCTTCTTCCCCGGACAGTATCCTTCTTAATCTCCTGATTTTGCTTGTCTAGGTACAATCTGTTATGCCATTCACTACTACCCAGAAGTATATGCACATTCTTATTTCAGGCCACTTCTCCATTTGCTTTAAGTTGACAACTAGATATATTTTCTAAAGTTTTGACCCACCCCTAAGTTTTGAAATCACATCTCCACCCTTAAATAGTACTGTAGTGTGGTAGCTGTCCTATTCTGATGTTCACCAACTTAAGGAGTTGGTCTTAATTTTCTCTTTATCCATCAGTTGATTATAGAAAACAACTCCATGAGAACTTAGGTGTTAACTGAGGAAAAATCATTGGTACAATAGTTTTGACAGCTTGTTAAATACTTGGAACTACTTAGGTCAATACTAAATATCTCATTTAATTATAAGAATGGTTATAATTGTGTCCAGTTGGCCCCATGACTCAGCTGGTCAGTATCCAGTTTATGCTAGGTATCTCTGATCAAATCAAGCATTCCATGATCACCCATTTAGTTTTTATTAGGGCCCCGTCACATTCCAGGACTTTGTTTAGGAATGATGGCTAATTCCTATTGTTATTGTATCAGACAGGACTGATCCAAGTAACATGGCATTGTATAAGAACCTTAAGAGTCTACGAATATCCTATTAGAGTTTTCCAAAGACTTCACTGTACCGAGACTTCCAGGGATAGTATCACAGGATGCACTAACAGGCTGGGTGAAACTATTGTAGAGTCCTGTCTTTGGGACCTACTCAAAGAAGGTCACCTTCCAACTCATCTGACATATGAGTTGGGGCAGAATTCCCAGTAGAGACATGTCCTAGATTCAAAACCAAAGAGACCTACCAAGAACTAGGTAAGTTGTAAAGATCTGTCTGTATAGGAAGTTCAAAGTGCAATGACTTTACTTTTATTTTGAAAGGGATGTCTGGGTGTGTCTCATTTCTTGGACCCTCAGAAACTTCATCAATATTGCAGATCCATATATCTTTGTGGGCTATATCTCCTATACTGTGTCACAAATGTGCTTTTCAGGACAATCAGAATACTTGCCATATCCTGCTTCTCATAATTTGTATGATATTAAAGTATGATAGCCCAGTGTGATGTTACATGGAATATTCAGATTCATTGACTCATATTGTGACAGAGAGCAAAAAAGTTAATACAGCCCTCAGGCCATAGTTTAAATGCCTGCTGCTATTCATTTCTTCCCCCTGATAGAGATTAAAGAAAAGATATTCACTAGATTAGTAGCTACACATCAGGAGGATGTGTTGATTGCTTCTAGTAAAGATAACTACATCCACCGCAGCAGTTACTACTGTGGCTACTGCTGGCTAGATTTATAGAAGTGCACAGGAATAGATTATGGTCTATTTCTCTATTGCAAAGGATATACTGGTGAATTAAACAAAAGTATGAGGGAAATCACCACCTCTGCATCCTTTATGTTTTAAGAAGTATACTAACCTGCTATTCCACCAAAAAACATATAACTCCTAGATATCCAATCTTGTCCAAGGTAAGGGAAAATTTCAGGAATAAAAAACCAACTTTTTCTCATCATCATGGCTCATTTTTCCAGGCTGGTGAACAACTATAAACTGTCTGCCAGTTGCTAAGTATACCCTTGTTTATGCACTCAAGAAATATAAAATTACCTTGAGGTGGGTCTCTAAATCCATTGCAACTTTATTATATGTATTTGACCAGGATTTAATTTATCATCTCACCTTTGTAAAATTCCTTCTATAAGTGGGGTAAGAGAAAGATAGAAGGTTGTGGAAGTCACAAGGGTAAGTAAGGAGGGGAAAATCTTAAGGAGACTAAATATTAAGTTGAGTGTAATCTACCTTCTGTGAAGACTACTTGTTTCTAGGCAAGGAGAGGCTATTGACTCAACCAGTCAAAGAATGAACTACTTCTGAAAGCCAAGAGAGTTCTAAGAGAACTCCAGTCTACAAGTTTCTCAAGGACAGGCATCTATCTAGATTTGAACATCTCAGCCCTCAGGGTTCCACTCCATATCTCAAGTCCTAATTTTAACATAGGAGAATTACTAAACATTATTTGAGAATTATTATATGACAACTGTTGGACTTTATTCATAATTCTACCACTCTCATCATCAGATTTTGGTCCATTTTCAACCTGCACTGCCTTCCATCATACAAGAGATAATGGGTATTTTATACCTAGAGTACTTCAAGCTTATGTAACCTGGTCTGAATTTGCGGTTGAACAATGTAACTTATTTTCTTCTTTGAGCACATCAATTGTATTTAACAACACCTGAAGCAACCCCACAGTCCTTTTAATAAACACTGCCACATATCTCCCACTAGACAGACAGTATTAGACAGGGCATACCCTTTGACTATAAGTCATCCCAACTCACTATTGGTGAAAATCCTAGTGATAGTTATACTTCAGTATGTTGGTGCTGGTCACCAGCTCACTTCTATCCAACAACTGGTTCCCTATTGATCAGTGAGAATTCTATCCTGAGAATCTAATCCTTAGGTCCTTGGCATCAAATGTTTTCTTGGCATCTTGTTTTTAATTCCCCAAACGCAGACCACAATATGAAGACTCATATGCAGGGAACACTGGTATGAGAGTGAGGAAGTGATACAAAGATGAGAAGGCTACCAAGAAAGGTACATCATGAAAATAACTTCTATCATGGGAGGCTGACACTTTATCCCATGGCAGGGAGGGGAGCAAGAATTATTGGAAAATGATATGAAACATACACTTCAGATCGATCCCACTCGAGTAATAAGAAAGATGAGGTATTTGGACACTATCATCATCCATTAGCTCAGACTGTCCACTCACTAGCATTGTTAACCTAGCATCATATGGGGTAAAAGCTTTCTGGGTTTCTAGAATAAAATATTCAAGTAGAAATACACACACAGGAAGTTAGATGTTGCTCAAAACACATTCGATTAGTAAAGTTGTGGAGCATGAGTGAAGCACTTAAGTATCCACTACATTTGATGAAACTAAGAGAGTGAATCTATTAAAAGAAACAGATGTGCATGATCAAGTGGGATTTATCCCAGAAACTCAAGGCTGGTTCAATATCCGAAAATCAATCAACGTCATCCAACATATCAACAAAAAGAACAAAAACCATATGATCATATCAATTGATGCAGAAAAGGCATTTGACAAAGTCCAACATCCATTCATGATAAAGAGTCTTGAAACCCTTGGAATAGAAGGACAGTACCTCAACATGGTAAAAGCTATATATGACAAACCTACTGCAAATATAATCCTCAATGGGGAAAAACTGAG